>PVKC010015676.1:0-21297 GCA_004027635.1 Crocidura indochinensis
CAGGGGTATTGCTATTCGTGAGCCAACTGCCACTAATCAGCAAATGCCTATTAAAAAAAGATTTTGAACACTTAGAACATATTCAAAACTTTTTTAACATAATATGTTGTATATTATATTTGAAACATATATCTCTATAAAACAATGGTAACATGTAGACATGGTTCTATGACTGAAATACAACAGGTTAATTACAAGGTCATTTTGCTAGTACATCATTTTCTTCAGGTATTATGAAATTAAATAATGACACCAGAATATGCCAATGAATCTGGCATGCTGATATAAAAGAAAACTCATTTTAATATTATAACTGTAAGCTGAAATTTTGTCAAGAATGATTGTTATAGTTCAAATTTGGAGGAATATATAAACTATTTAAATTATTTTTATTGAATGATTTTTCATTGAAAGTCGTTTTATTATCAAGAAACTAGACAAGATACTCTTTCAAATTATTAGCCTGTACTTTTTATTTTTTGTTAATTCAATAAAGATGTTCAAATAATATGCAAAACTTAGGGAATGAACTTGTCCTTCCATGAAAAACACAAGTTTCAAAGTTTCAAAGTCTTTATCCTAGAATCAGTAGTTTTGATCTGTTTGAATCTAGAGGCTTAGCCAAAAGGCAGTTGGATCAAAGTCTTGCTCCCTGAACTGTCTCAAAAAGGGAATGGTTAATTGTGTTTACTCAAAAGGCACAAGTCAGGCACCAGCAGTATATTTCTAACAACTGAATATGAAATCTCTACAAGAACATGGTGAGAAAGGTTACCTTGTAATCTGCTACTTTTAATGAAAGCTTTAGCACATACTGCAAATGTTCTTTGGAAACAGTCTGATGGGATATATGTGCTATTTGAATGCAACTAAGTATGAAATATCTGTAGATATTATTAATATAGCATGACTACACATATTTTATTTGTAAAAATTTCAAGGACTAGGATTTAGCAATAAAATTTTCAACTAATCATTGAGTTTATATTGAAAAAATACTGTCTAACTTAAACAGTAGGGCATTTCATTATTACATATTTCATCATAAATATCACATAATGCATGGTGATGAAACTAAATGGTACTTATAACCCTAGTAGTTTCCTTGAGAATGCCATTTCATGGAAGTAAATGAAGCAATTGATTTCTACTAATTCGTTTAGATAAATTTATAACTGATGTTGTTATGACTGTAATATAAAAATTGTCTCATATATCTAACATGTATGTGACTATATAAAATGACTTGAATATTTGAAAATAATTGCTTTAGATTTAAATAAAGAAATAAATTGTTATTCATTAATTTAGTCAAATATGATTTACTGGTCAACTACATTTCAGAATCTGGAATATGTTTAGAATAAAATGTATATCAATAGTCTATGTCCAGATACTCTTAAATTTTTATTATGACAATATAAAATACTCTGATCAAGCAATAAAATATCATTTTAGATTACATAAAAATATAGCAGTATAGCCCTTTTGTTTTCAGATTTTTAATAAATACAACTCAGTGAAAACTGTTGCCATTATTTTCGCTGCTTTCAGTACTTTGCAAAGAATGATAATATCTTATTATGATTATTTTTTTCTCTTAGAATCATCTTCTTATAATATTTACATTGCATAAATACCATTCAACTGCTGAGTTTAATGATCTTAAATCTTTAGAGTCATGATATCCAATTTTAAATTATTAATTTAATTCTGAGGAGTCTTTACCATTGAGTTAATTTTTTGCATTATTTTGCTTAAAGTACAATTTTATTTGAAAGAATTGTTTAATATAATATAAAGTATCTGGCATTTATTTCAGTTTTGTTCATATTGCTTCATATATAAATATTAGTCCTTTAATAACTATTATTCTATTTTATTTCATAAACATTATAGTAAGCATACGGAAATAACATTTTATTGTTTAAACTTTTTGAACTATGTTAAATTAACTATAAGTATTTTATTTTTCTCTATATGTTAGATAAACTAATGTCTTTTATCCTTTCTTTTCTTTTCTTTTTTTTTTTTTTTTTGGTGCACCGGTGATGCCCAGGGGTTACTACTTCTGGCTCTGCACTCAGAAAACACTCATGGCTTAGGGAACCATATGGCACACAGGGATGGAACCTGAGTCTGTCTTGGGTCAACTCCATGTAAGGCAAATGTTCTACTACTGTGCTACAGCTCAGAATTTTGATTTCTTTTAATTTCTTTGGAAATTTTAAACTATATAGAATTATTTTTGCTTTTGCATAATTATTATTTATCTTGTGGGTTGGTTAAGAATTATTTATTGGTTGTAGGAAATCTATAACTTATTTTGAATATATATAGTTAAGAACATGTTATTATTAAATAATGAGCATTTAACTTGTTCAGTCTCTATATGTACATAATTAATTTTTTGCTACCTTTTGTATATGCTATACTCTCTAATAATATATTGTTTGAAATCACATAGTTATCACCCTTTTTTACTCTGTCTTAAGGAAAAATATGTAAACATTCACAATTAAGTTTATTAATATAAGTTGTTTATATATTCTATATTGGGTTAATAAAATATCTTCTATTCTTGTATTGTTGATACTTTACTTTCTATATAAGTATGTTGTTTCTTATATAAGTAAGTTATTTCTTAAATTTAGCTTCTGGGAATCATTTGGGATTAAATCAAGGTCAGAGGCCTATTATCCCTCCGATAACATTCAATAAATGGTACATACTATATTATATTATTCTGAATATACTTAATGATTTTCATTTCGAGGATATTTATAATAATTGATTTTATATTGTTGAGTTAATAAATATTCATTAAGCAATTTTGCATATATTTTCATGAAATATCAGAACCTTCCATTTTCTTCTCTTGGTTATTTTATCAGGTTTGTTAGCAGATTAACAAACTGTGTACGATGAATCAGGAATCAATGCTCTTTCATTTTTTCAATAAAAGTTGGTTTACCTCCTGATTCTGTGCTCAGGGATTACTCCTGGTAGTGCCCAGGGAATCATATATAGTGCCAGTGATAGATCCCAAGTTCACCAACCTGCAAAAAGAGAGCCCTACTCACTGTAATATAATACCAGTCTCAAATCACTTCCATTCCTGATTTTGTCATCTGCTTTCTTTCCATTTTTCTCTCTGCCTTTATGAATTTCATTGAATTTTTTCCAATTGTGTAACATCTCTTTAAATTTGACTCTGGCATTTACTTCCTTGCAATATACTAAGGTTAGTATTAAGTTTTTATTCATTTCATAGATTATTTATTGAGTGAGAACTTTAGCTAGTAAATTTAAGTTTACTTTTTAATATGTTTAAAATTAAAATTTTCATCTAAATCTTATTCAGATATTTTCCATATGAATCATACATTTTAATTTTCACTTGAATTCCAGTACTTTTTTCTGACTTCATTGGTATTACATATTTAATTTTTAAACTCTCAATTTCTGACCTTTCTTTCTCTTACATATTTATGATTTAAACCAATTGATATAAAATATTGTTTGTATAGCTTCAATATTTATTTTGTATATTTTTTATATTTTGAATTTTGGAACCACTTCTGGTTATATTCAGGGTTTACTCCTAATTATTTTTCAGGGATCAATCCCTCATGTTCTTAGGAGACTATATGATATACCAGAATCAAACTTTCATTTTATGTATGGCATTTGTCCCCACTCACTGTACTATCTCTCCAGACTAAATTATTATCTCATTTTTTGTTTGTTTGTTTTTGGGTCAAACCCAGCAGTGCTTAGGAGTTACTCTACACTGGCTCTACAATCAGAAATCGCTCCTGGCAGTCTCGGGGGATCATATGTGATGCCAGGGTTTGAACCACCATCCTTCTGCATGTAAGACAAATGCCCTACCTCCTTGCTATCTCTCCACCCCCTAAACTATCTCATTTTTGATAAGTCTTTTTGAAGAAGAAAATTATAAAATTGAGTTATTAAAAATCCTTAGTCTCTGAATTCACAAGTCAAGCTTTACTGTTAATAAACTTTTAGATGCTTTGATATATTTTTCATTTTATTTCTAGGTCATATTGCTAATCAGAAGAATTAAACTAGCATTATATTTGACCCTAAGACTAATACACTATTAAGATACTTCTATTCAACAATGTGCCACAGATAATTTCTTCTTTAAAGTATAAAATTTGGGAGAATTAAACTACAGCAGTTAAAGATAGCATGATACATGATACATATGTGTGTTTTGGACAGTAAATTAAAGTTAAAATTTAAGTATGAAAATATTCATAACTAAATGTATTACTATTATAATATAATTAAATAATACATGACAAATATTTGTGTAAGAGGATATCCAAGGCCAGCGAGGTGGCACTAGAGTTAAGGTGTCTGCTTTGCAAGCGCTAGCCAAGGAAGGATCTTGGTTGGATCCTTGGAGTCCCATATGGTCCTCCCAAGCCAGGGGCAATTTCTGAGTGCTTAGCCAGGAGTAAGTAACCCCTGAGCATCAAACAGGTGTGGCCCAAAAACCAAAAGAGCAAAAGAGAGAGAGAGAGAGAGAGAGAGAGAGAGAGAGAGAGAGAGAGAGAGAGAGAGAGAGATCGGGTATTCAAGGAGATAGTGGGACTATATTTAAATTATGCAAGACTCATTAATCAAATTTTTTGTTATATTTGGGAAAATTGTGGCAAAAAAGAGTTAAATTTAATTGGAAGAATAAGCTGGACTAAGATAATAAAGATAATGCAGTTTCAGAAAATGAAAGAAAAATACCTTGTTAACTAAGTCTAAATTAAGAACAGAAATCTGATTTCTAACAGCTTAGAATTTAATAAAGCTGTGATACAGCAAGGTATTAATCAGCAGAGGGAGACATGTGTAGCACAAAAATTCTTAATCAACCTATCTGAAAAATAATTATTACAGGACAATTATTTTGTATTTATCACCTCTCTTTGTTCCCTAAGAGAGACTCAGGCCTGAGAAATGTATTAACTCCTATTTTGGTGTCAATATGATCTTCATTTTATTTGCAGATACATATTATACTTAGTTACTGTTATAAATTTCAGGTATATTTAGATAAATAAAATTTAGATATGTGATTATAAAATTAGATGATATTTTAGTAATAATAAAGAATTTCTAGAATTTCCTAAATTACATGTTATACAGAGGGTTATTTCGTTTTATAAGTATCACTCTTTTTTATTTTTTATTTATTTTTATATATATTACTCTTAGGTATGCTCCCAAGTATAAAATAGATTCAGGTCACAATAATTAAGAAAAAAATAAGCTTCTAATGACTCCTTAGGAAAAATTTATCAAAATAAAGTTAAAATACAAGTTTAAATAAAATATATAATGTCATACCAACTATTGTAAATAATATTATTTTTAAGACTTGGTCCAAATACCCATTGCTCATCTATTTTTAGATAATGACTAGGAGAAACATGAAATAAAAATAGTAGGAATAATTTGAAAGCATCATTATTTACATATTATTATAAACAATTTCTAAAGTGTTTAAAACATTTTTTTAATATATGGGATGCCAAGGGAAAGAGTTGTATAGAAAATTAAATAGATTGGGTCTGGAGTAGTGGCCTAAGTAGTAGGGCATTTGCCTTGCAAGTGTAAACCTAGGAGGGACCGTGGTTCAATAATTCCAGGGGTCTCATATGACCCCCCCAAGCCTGGCACTATTTCTGAGTACATATCTAGGGGAGTAACCCCTGAGCATCACTGGGTGTGGCCCAAAAAGCAAAAAAAAAAAAAAGCTAAAAGAGAAGAAAAGAGATAAACAAGTAATAACAAGTATATGAAGACTCAAAGTGTGATGGTTTGACAAGATTCTAAGCATAGGGATGATCATATATGATATAATCATGCATAATGATATAAAATATATGTGTCAAAGAAATATTAGTCTCTTAATGGACTAATCAATTGGTAGGCAACGTGACAAATCTTCTAAAAATAGGTATACAGGGCCGAAGAGATAGCACAGTGGTAGAGCGTCTGCCTTGCAGGCTGTTTGATCCTACCATCCGAAATGATCCTGGAGACTATCTATATTGATTTCTGAGTGCAGAGCCAGAAGTAACTCCTGAATGCTGCTAGGTGTTGCCCACCCCCCCAAAAAAAAACAAAAAATATATCTATAAAATATAATCTTGATAACTTCTAAGATTGAGAGTAGTTTTTCAGATACATCCAAAGTAGAAACATACTAGCAGGAATTAAAATACAAATAAACATAGAGGAAAATGCAAGTTTCTTAATGCATAAGTACTATTTGAGAAATACATAAAAATTAATAAATTATAAAAGTAGCAAATAATCTCAGAATATGTAAATATTGCTGCTAAAATCCTCTTAAAAATAAACTAATAGAAACATTTTGGAAAGGATGCGAGCAGTTATTTTAAAGAATCAGTAAGCCAATATGTTTAAAATAAAAATTATAGAAAAAAAAAGAATCAGAAGCCAGATAAAAACTCACCTAATCACGAATTAAGCAAGGAAAGTATTATATATTTAGGAGCCAGAGGTTTAGGATCTTGGGTAAATAATTTGAATTGCATGAGGCCAACTCAGATTCAATACCTAACATCACATATGGTCTCCCAAATTCTTCGAAGAGTGCTCTCTGAGCACAGAGCTAAATTCTAGGACAGCTGGATATAATCAGACATACAAATGTAAAAATTAAATTAGTAATTTAATTCCAAATATAATTTATACATAATGGGTATAATATATGGGAGAGATATATGCATATTTATTCACATATATACTTAAAAATTTTATATTCCACTCTTGGTAATGCAGATATCAAGAGAATATTACAGCAATCACTGCATATGTGTTCAAAAAGTCACACACAAGGAAATTCATAGAAATTTGGTTCATGATAGATAAATATTGAGAACTCCCACATGCACACTTATATAGTTATATATGTAAATTTCTGTTTATTTAATAATAATATTTACTCAAAATTATGTCCCAAAACTAAATGAATTTTATATATTGTTTTAAAAATACCTAATGAAATTGTGACTTATAAAATTAAATAATTATTATAATGTAACATATATGTGTACATAACAAAATTAAAAGAAACATGAAATTAAAGGTCAACTTCCAAAAAATGACTATTAGTAGGATAGAAGAAGCAAGGAAGCAATAGTGAATTTGAATATACTAGGTTATTGAAATATCCTGATTCATATTAGCATGCATATCATTAAGTTTATTATTATCTTAAAACTGCAACTATTTTTAGTTTTTGGGCTTCACACTAGTGATGCTCAGGAATTACTTCTGGCTATGGACTCAGAAATCGCTCCTGGCTTGGGAAACCATATGGGACGTTAGGGGATCAAACCACTATCTGTCCTATGCTAGCCCATGCAAGGCAGACACCTAACCTCTTGAACCACCTCTCTCACCCCAATTTTCTTATTCATAATATTTTATGGGTATATGTAACTAATTATATAAATAAGTAAGATAAATAAAACAAAATGGAACTATAAGAAATGAATGTAAATTTTTGTTTGCTTGTTTGAGGGCACATCTAGCTGTGCTCATAGCATTCTCCTTCCTGGCTAGGTTTCACTTCTCACAGGACTCAGAGGATGACCCAGGGTTCCCAGGATCAAACCCCGTTGAGAGAAAACAAGAAAAGATCCCTGCTTGCTGCATTAGCTCTCTTTATCAATGTAAGTTTTTCAAACATGAATATAAAGCATTTTGAAGCATAAAATTGTCCTGTAAAAGAACAAATAACTCTTGGTTGTTTCAGTCTCAGCCAATCTAGCCACTGTTTTCTTTGCACATTTAGCATCTCTCACTACCAGATAAGACAGGTGCTAAATGTGCCTTCTGGCTGGGGTTATGATATGACTGTGTTAAACATATCTTGGGACTACTTGTAAATATGGTAGTTTGATTACTAAAAAGACTAACAAAGGCCTGACCCTCAATGAACTGCAGTCCGTTCACCTGATGAAATTCTTAGCTATGAATTTTTTCAGAGTGTTGGAGTTTATTTTTTTAATTATGTTTTCGTTATTATTGTATTATTTTTTTTCTTCCTGCCTTTTGCTTTTGCTTACCTCTGGATTTTTTTTATTTCAATACTATATGATTTCATGAAATATCATGTGACATGACAAGAGGTATCTTAGTGTTAAAAAAAATCTCCTGAGTTTCTGGACAGTGATGTCATGCCTAGATTTAGAGATATATTATTACCTTTTATCTATCCCATTTGTTTTCATGCTTTGCTTCTTTTGCTCCTGATCACACAATTCATATTAGAGTATGCCTATTGTTAGCCTGCCAATTTTACCATTTTAATTAGAACTCTCTTGATGCTCATTTGTCATACACTAACAAATCATTGTGTTTTGATTGTTAAGATACTTTCTCAAGAAAGTATCTGTAAATAAACATTTTTTAGGGGTTAGCTTTAAATGTTTTAAATTATGTTCTATATAATCTATGTTCTGTTTGTTCTTTTAGCCCATTCAAAAAATTGTCCACTATGTCCTATATTTTTTACAGTTTTGACACACCTTTACATTTAATTTGTGTTATACTGGACTACAGTGATGTAGTTTAAAGTCTGTTAGTAAATTTTTTTCAAAATAAGTCATTCGTTTATAAAAGCCATAATTACCTATCACTTAAGGCCTTCTACCTCTCAGTACCTAACACTGAACAAGATTTTGCTCAATTGAAAAAATAGTTACATCTCCACTGAATTCCCATAGCAAAATCATATTAATAGATTCACCATGATTTTCATATTAATCTATGATTAATTTTATTAATTATCTATTGCTACTTCATTGATTCATTAACTTGAATGTTTCTTCCTGTGTATCAAATTGCATTTTCTGACTTTAATGAATTTTACCTCTATATGGGACTCTTGTGAGTCCCATAACTAGTCCTTGTGTATTTCAGAGACCAAGATTGTGACCCCTAATAGCCAGTGTCTTTGATTGTATAACTCAGTTCTAGTAATTTTACATCATGAAAACACTTTCACTTGCCAAGAATCTTCTAAAAATCCAAGTGTTTCAGCATATTGTACCCACTCTGAAGTCTGAAACCAATAAACAGCTACCTGTCACTGCTATTTACTAACAGTCTCTGCTTATTCTTCACCGAGCAAAGATACTGTTCTCCAAGATTTCTCTCAAAAAAGAAGCTCTTAGATATCAAACATTGATCCTCCATTCCCTAGTTTGTCTTTATGTGGAAAAGGCGAAAGTATGTATAGACTATGGGCGAAGGTCACATAATTAGTTGTAAACATAATTTCAATCATAATTTTGATTTCAACTCTTAATAAATCTAGTTATAACTTGAAATATATTTGACATAAAATGGGTGTAGCTAAGCACAATTATTAAGGAGAGATTACTACATGATTTTACTTTCTGAAGAAGCATTTCTCTATCTGTTCAGCATTCCATACAATCATTCAATAAACTTAAGGAAACCACACCTCAGATCTCTATAAAATAATAATAAAATTTATTAAAAGCTATTAATCACATAATATAAAATTTAAAATATGTATTTATTAGGGGTCACACTAAAAAAATCTCAAGTTTTAATTCTAGTTCTGCTGAGGGTGAACCCTTAGTGCTGACAAGTGTCTGCATTAACTCTCTAGTTTGGAATATTTCAATAGGTCATTATCACCAATGAAATGGATCCTAACATGTTATATTATTTCTCTTGCTGTATTAAAAATGATACATGATTGAAGCAGACAATGTAGTTTTTTATCCAGTTAATATTAAATTCCCTTTACATTTTCAGACATTTTCTCCTCCCTTTGTTCTGATTTTCTTTCTGTGACCAGTATCTGTATCTTCAGAGACCTACGGTGGAGCTCCACTGTGTCTGAAGATTCAATCAATCCTCTGGGGCCAACTTTAATAATTAATGACTTCCTGATAATTCAGAATTTCCCTGAAGGATAAAGGAAGTAAGTTTGAAAAATCACACGTAAAGTTTCTTCCTCTTTTGTACCTATATTTCCTGACACAATTCTATTTCTTTGTGAGTTATATGCAAGGCCATTTGATTTTTGAGTTAGCTTTTGGAAATCTTAACAATCCTTTATTACAGCTATGCACTGATTGTTTCATAAAATGTCAAATCAACTTCATCAACAATAAGCACGAACAAATAACACACAACCAAAGGCATTGACAAAATATTATAGTTTCACTGATCATCTTTGCTGTAATCCATCTCATGGTGCCTGTCTGTTTACATTTTAAATGAAAAGTCATAATTTTGTAACCTGATTTAAGAACTTGCTCCATTACCTGCTCTGTTTTCAACTATAATGTGTGTGTGATGATGATTATGATCATGACGTAAAACTACTAAGAACTGCATCTCTTTAAATTTTCTCTCTGATTTTTCCTATGTGACCCTTTATTAAGAAGGTATGCCTCCATAATAAAAGACCAGTAAAATCTCAAAGTTCATTCCTCTGATACTCAGGAAACCCATATGAGTTATCAGAAATGCAACAGGAATTGATTGTATGTATTCAAACACCTTAACACTTTATTTTCTCTTTAGCCCTGTCCTTTCCTTTCTTCCCTATTTTCCCTGTCCTGCTCTGCCCTTTCTTTCCCTTCCATTCTTTTTCTTCTTTTCCTTTTTTTTCTTTTCTTTTTTTTTTTACCAAAGAGTGGTATCTCTGTGCTGATTATCAAAGATGACCTTCATTTTCTTGCTGTTCTCAAAGATTCTGGTTATAATGCTATTATTGTGGTGCACACATCTCACTGTGAACCTTTTGATATAAACATTTGAGCTCTGGATCACACAGGAAGCACAGGAGAGAATTGATGGCATCATGTTTGCAAGCACATTGCCACTGAATCTTCCCTTAGGCCCACAGTAGCAACTTTTTCTTTGCATAGCCTGATATTTCTGAAAACCATCTCACTCTTCTCATCAAAGTTTATTATATTTTTGTTCAATTTATCCTTTGTGATAAAAGTATTTAAAGATTGCAAGAAGTGGAAAGGCCATGTGTTTGCCATCTAGGTTTGGATGTAGTGTACCTATTTCTTTCCATTTAGTATTCTTACTGTAACTAAAAAATTTTACTTCCCCAAATTTTTGATGAACCTTTTTGTGGAGCTGTAGAAATACTAAATTAATGACTGTACCTATATAAAATATGTCCATCTGGATTCTCATTTATTTATATTTCTTGTTTTATCTATGATTTGTGACCTTATCCTCTTGATATCAGCACATTTAAAAAAGTATGAGGAAGAAAAATAATTAGAATGCTATGTGAAAACTGAATTTAAGATAATCATGAAATTTTAAAAACATCACACTTTCACAATGTCTGGTACAATCAGAAACATTCTGAAAATGTAGTGGTGAACCTTTGCTAAAGCTATACAGAATTGGTTCAAATATATAATTTTAGTGAAATCAGACTCTGGAGATAAGATACTCAAAGAGAAAAAACAAAACAAAATAAAATATTTATAGAACTCTTTTTTTTTTTTTGGTTTTTGGGCCACACCCAGTGACGCTCAGGGGTTACTCTTGGCTATCCGCTCAGAAGTCGCTCCTGGCTTGGGGGACCATATGGGAAACATGGGGATCGAACCGCTGTCTGACCTAGTCTAGCACAGGCAAGGCAGGCACCTTACCTCCAGCGTTACCACCTGGCCCCCATATATAGAACTCTTAAAAATTAAATATATATTTAAATATGTCTTTAGTTAATACAGATATAAATGTGTTTCAGTAATTGTTTTCACATATTGTGTTTGTCACATAAAATAATGTAAATTTATCTGAGATTCCCTATAACTTTTAAAAAATATTTAAGTTATAAAAATAAATGTAAAATGATTAATATAGACTATCTAAATTAATCTAAATTATCTCATTTTCCCAACACAACAGTTATGTGATTTTTTTGTTATAAATGTATTCAGATGTCAAGTATCTAATTAAAAATGATTAGAAGCATGACGGTAATTTTTAATGGTCTAGATATATTATGTCTAATTATTGCTTTATATGTCACAAAATAGTTCTTATTCATTTCAATGACAGATAATGATTAGAATGTAGAAAAAAATGCATCAGATTTCTAAGTACTCATCTACCCTCTTTCCATCAAAACACACAAATACTTGCAAGTTCTAAATAAGTTTTTTAATTTGTGTGTCTAAGTATAGAGGACTGTGTGTATTGAGAATTTCACTTTTGCAAATTATAATTTAAAAAATTAGAGTGCAAAGTTTCTAACAAATAAATTGGAGAGAAAATCAGTCTCATCTAAATCACAAAGTTATCAAATAGAAGTTAAGTCATTTAAAGTCTTTCTTGGTCTGTAGACTATAAAATTGTCATGCCACTAATAGGTGTGGAAATACCACTATAGAGTCTCCTATTTATTTTCATTCTCTAAAATAAAACTGTACCTCATAATTTTCAATGATTGTTTCTAGTGTGAAAATAATTAATTATTCAAGAACTCTAAAAATGGAAGATTATTTATATACAATAAATGAAATTTCAATCCAATTCAACTCATGAAGCAAATTTTAGTTACCATGAGTGAGAAATGACAATGCTTGGGGGCCCGGGAGATAGCATGGAGGTAAGGCGTTTGCCTTTCATGCAAAAGGTCATTGGTTCGAATCCCAGTGCCCCATATGGTCCCCCGTGCCTGCCAGGAGCAATTTCTGAGCATGGAGCCAGGAGTAACCCCTGAGCATTGCCGGGTGTGACCCAAAAACCAAAACCAAAAACAAAACAAGAAAAAAAAGACAATGCTTGGTACTTGGATGTCCCATATGGCTTAAAGCAGTATGAATACTTTATAGAGAAATTCTTATTGTTTATTTTTCTTGATGATTTAATTAATACATTTAGTATAATTTATCTTGCATTTTATTAGAACAATCATACTAAAAGAATGGCACTAAAAGAAAAATTGCAATTATTTAGTTTTAAATAATTTAATTTGTGTGCTAGAGAGATATTACAAAGGGTAAGGCCCTTACATGACTTGCATGCTGCTGACATGAGTATAATATATTTTTACCCAGAATGGTTCATTTGAACACCACCAAGTATAATCTGCCTGAGCACAGAGTCTGTAGTAAGTGATAATTATCACTGGAGGTGTCCCACAAACAAACACCATTTTAACAAGCTTAAGTTCAAATATTAATAAGAACACTAGTAAAGGAGTTAAACTACAAAAGACAAGTAGGCAGGGATATATACCAATGCAAGTTATGAAAAGGAGAGAAATTGAATGTCTTTAAGGTAGAAATTGAAAAACATTAATGAAATTTTCCACAGAAAAACTAGGAAAAATAACCCCAACACTTGTTAAATAGAGGAAATAGATAAGGACAAATGAAATCCCAAGAGTAAAGAGATAGCAGGCAATAGTCGAGTAAGAGAGAGGAAAATAAGTCACCAAATACTATGAATACAGCTCATAATATAGTCTAGTATAACAGGTATACACGATATAGAAACATTTGAGTTTTGAATGCAATGTAGGAAGCAATTCAAACAATGAGAATAACAAAACTCAATTACACCTGGCATCCTCTCATGCATAATATTTACACGTTTTACAATATGCATAATTATGCTATAGGTAAGAACAAATAAGAAATGTAAGTATGAACTTATTTAAAATTTTATAAGAATAAATAGTACCCCAATTATAATCATAACTTATTGACTCATAAATTTATGTTAGATACATTTTGAAATTACAATGAACAGGCAATGTATCATGAAATAGGAAAGGTGAAAATGGTGTTAAAAATGCATTGTAAAGAAATTTGAGGAAAATAGATATTACATTTTTTTGTTTTCAACAAACAAATCCACAGACCACTGATGTAAACATCATTGCAGTATATCACTAAATAACATATTCCACAGGAGTGCATTTAAGATATCTAATGTTAAAATATACTTAATGTTTTGAATTGAATATGTCAAGGTCAGAATAAATTATCTATTGAACTTCATTATTATACTGTCACATTTGATTTGAGAAATTATTACAAAGACAGTTTGATACACTACTATTCAGATATGAATTAAAATTAGGAAATTATTTATTATTTTACATTAAATATTAGGCCTAAATAAGATGTATTAGGCCTTTTAATTTATACTTATTACATTGTTATTTTCTAATTTCCAAATGGACAAAAGTCATCCACTGAAATTTCCAATGTCTGGAAGAAAATTTAATTTTCACTGGTAAATTAAATTGCCTGTGATCATTAGCCAGGTGATTATAACATTATTTTAGATTGCAACATCATAAAATACTTAACCTTGTTTTAAGATAAATGGTAAATCTTTGCTCAACCCATATCATGATTTGGTAAGGGTACATATTCATGCATATTATATGCTTTCACTATAAAAACAACTTTAAAAATTAAAAAAAAATGTGAAAAGTGGTGCTTCATGCTTACTCCTCTCTGCTGCTTAGTGAACACTCCTGGCTTGGATTCCTGGCATCACATAAGACCCCCAAATTTCTGCCAGGACAGTTCTCTGTTCCCCTCAAAAGTAAAAAGAACACTCCTCCCAACTTTTCAAATATTTTCTTTAGTGATATCAATAATTTATTTGTTTGCTTGATTTTGGGGGTGACTTATAATGCTAATTATAGTATACTATATATTATGAAACATACTTAAATCTTCTAATATTCAATTTTGATCATGAATTTTTAAAAATTAGAATTTAGAAATTCATTTTGCAATTAGGTTTAGTCTTGAGTTACTAAATCACTGATACAAAATCAACATTTTATGATTTCAGTTTTATCACTGACACATAATTATCTTGGATTTACAATAATAAAAATGATATTTAACTATCTAATGGGTGTGATATCAGAATTAATTAGATGATATTTATACCATGTGTTAAAGATTAAAAGTTCTAAGTATTATTGTGCTTATTACTTTATCACTGACTCATCTATGCTCCTAAGGGACTTACTTAATCTTTTGGCTAACAATGAACATTTCAGTCAGCAATTCATTGAAAATGGTTAGCTTCAAATCTTGAGTTACCAGAGCCTAAAAACAGTTTCTTTTGAAACTGCCTCACTAAATAGCAGAACTCTTTTACTATTTTCACTCTCATTTTTTATCATCTCTCTAGAATACTATTCAATCAGACTTCAAGCACTCTAAACTTTTTCCTTAGTGATTAATTCATTGTACCTAAAAATATTGCTTTAGCATACTGCTTATGAAGCATAACTGGAACATTTTAAAGGATTTGCAGCAAAATATGTGCATCTTAAAGACATCATTTAATGAAATAATGGATTTGTAATTATAATAGTATAGATGTATTTTTAGGTTACATTATATAAAACTCCTCTATTATTTCAAATAATGATCATTTCTATAAAATAACTACCTTATTTATTCCCACATATATTCTGATATATGTAATATCTTATTTCATCCCTAACATTATCTCTTAGGTGCTGACTTTAGGCAATATTTTAAAGCCTGTGTTAATGTAAAAAATGTACAAAATGGGGTAAAGTATAAAAATAATATCACAAAGTATAAAATAATGTTAGAATTATATTGAATATATTTTCACAGTATACTATAACATGGAATAACATTTTAGTAAATTAGTACTACTGAATATAGAATTGAATGAATGTCAAGAAAAATCAGATGATGTTTCTCTGACATTCTTTTCAAAATGAAGATTCTATATAACCCCATGTGAGTTCAAATCCATGACAATGCATCTATCACCATTTTATGTTATTCATTTTAGAATGCCAATATTATTTTAAATACAGTATTTATTTTATTATTTCTATTTTAAGATCTAATATTTAAATTAATATTATTAAGATAATGTTGATAATCTTTTATTTATTATTCTTTATTACCATCTGCATCATTGACAGGTTATTTTTATTACTACAAAGTCAAGTATTTATATATTTATTTTTTATTATGGGTCACATTGGGTGACACTCTAGGGTTACTCTTGGCTGTGTGCTCAGAAATTGCTCCTGGCTTGGGGGACCATATTGGATGCCAGGGAATCTAACTGTGGTCCATCCTGGGTCAGCCAGATGCAAGGCAAACTCCCTACTGACGCGCCGCTCCAGCCATCAAAATGTCAAGCATGTAATTTAAAATTACACAATACATCAGTATCATAATTTGCTCAATACATGGATATATATACATATGTGTGTATGTTAGAAAAATATATGCTGCTGAGTCAGAAAGGAAGGTAATCAAATCCCGTGGCAACACATTTCAAGAAAGCATAAAACCAAATCTAAGGACAACTAGCTCAAAAAGTGGATTCTTCTAAATGAGGATTCGGCAGAAATAGTCTTACATCAAGATTAGACTATTAGACTATGTGTAAAGACCATTTTCCTTGACCTACTATGACAATGGGTTCCTTACTCTATGCAAAAGCCTTGAACATAGGGGTAGTTGGGAAAGCATCTATAATATCAAGCTTTACAAATACAAACCCGGTGCATTTTATTCTGGGGTTGCCTACATTTTATTGGGTGGGTAATTCCTTTCTTTTACATGTAACACGCCATTTTGGATTTACCCACAGATTCTAAGTTGGAGCACATAATCTATATCCTTTCTTTCGTACATCTTTTCTCCTACTGATATTTATATGTCACTATTTTCCTGGCAAATTGGGGTATGGGGGATAAGGGAGGTCAAGCCACTTACAGAGGTGCTTGGGGACTGACTATTCCTGGCTCCACACTCAGGAGTGACTCCTAGTGTTTCTCTGGAAAAGCAGTGGTGGGGATTGTTGGTTTGCAAGAAATCAAGCACTCTCTACCAAGGAATAAAATGCAATTCTTTTCTGAGGCAGAAGGACAAGAAACTGAATCTGAATACAGATACAGATACAGATTGACTGATTTTACCAGTTTGATCTCCCTAGCACATATCCCTTCTGTAACAACAGCCAGCAAATTTTATTCATTCTTTTATGTTCTCTTATAATGTCATAAATATTTAGTAATATTTAAGAACTGCTATTAAGAACTACATTTGGGGTACAATATACTTTACTCTAATGGTATGCAATAAATAAACATACAGCCTATTATTAGCAGACAATATCTGTTAATAGAATCTAGGTCTACTGTGGCATATAAAGTAGAATGCAAGAATTCAAACCTATTTTTATGTTAATTGAACATTTTATGGATATTGATTGCTAAATTTCTATGATGGAGAACAAATGTGACTAGCATATAAAATTAGAAAGTATTTGGATATCACTCTTAACATATGCATTAAAAGGCATGAAAACAAAAGAGGGACATATTATTTATGTGATTGTTCCAGTGAGCAGTTATGGATTTTAATAAGCTGAACAATTATGTTTTTCTTTAAGTGAAGTTTAAGCATCAGAATATATCAGAGATTGTATGAAGGGCAGAGGTTTTGAGGAGCAGTGTTAGGTCATACACAGCAATACGTTTAACTTACAATGTATACAACATTGTATACAATATACTGCATACATTGTATACAATATAATACATGTATACATGTTACATTGTTCTTTGAGAAAAATAATAGATGAAGAGACAATAATTAAGATAAAAGATTAGGGGCAATGAAATAGTATAAAATTAGATGCCACAAAGGTTAGAATAATTTGAAGAAGTAGGCATCTTAATAGTACCGACAGGTTCAGAAATGGCTAGTCACTTAATAGATCTTTTTTGTTTCCTTCCAGTGGTCCTCAAACTACGGCCCGAGGGCCACATATTGTATTTGTTCCCGTTATGTTTCTTCACATCAAAATAAGATGTATGCAGTGTGCATAGGAATTTGTTTCTAATATAGTCTGGCCCTCCAATGGTCTGAGGGACAGTGAACTGGGCCCCTGTTTTAAAAGTTTGAGGACCCCACCCAGTGGCACTCAGGGGTTGTTCCTGACTCTACCCTCAGAAATTGCTCCTGAGGGACTCAGAGGGACATATGGGGATAGAAGCTGAGATGGCTGTTTGCAAGGCAAACTCCCTACCCACAGTGCTATTGTTCTTGCCACCAATTTTTAAACAACATATAATTGGCAACCTTGAATGTAATTCTTCAGGTTTCTTTTCCATCTGGGTTATTTTTTTCTTTTTCTTTTTCTCTCTTTTTTCAATTTTTTTTGTCTTTCTGATTATTTAACCCAAGGTTTCACAAACCCAAGCAAGTGATGGACTAACTGCCCAGCCAATACATTCAGAAGCAAAGAAGGAAAACTTGGTTATATTACAGTAAGTGGGAAATTAAATAAATGGAGTAATGAGTTCTGAGTAAGAAAGCAGAGACAGCAGCAAATATAAAACCCTTTTCCCAAATGTCTATGAATAGTTGTGGTAGGTGGTAGGTGGTGTCTTGAGGTGGCTATATACATTTGAATCAGAGTCTCAACTGAGATAGCCAGGTGTAGGTTAATTGTGTGTTTCTATGCTTGACTACTGTTCTATCTCTCTGGTCCCAGGAAAGGAGATTTAACAGTTCTGTAATGGGTGAGCAAGACTCTAAGTTAATGTTATATGTCAGTTCTACTAGGCAAAAAAAATGGTCAGATAAAGTCACAAAAAATTATATATAGGCTCTATCTGAGGCTATTTCAGAAAGAAACTAGCATTATACTGGTAAATTTATTTAAAAGAGACCCTCTTCACGACCAATAGGTATCTTCTAATCCATTAATTGTTGAATATTTCAACTATACAAAGAATGGTTGTGTTCTCTCTGCAACTACTAGTACAGTTGCCATCAATACTCCTGCTATCTGGCCTTCAAATGTAGATGAATGAATGTGTACATGTGTAAGTGTTTTATAGTTTTAAATATCATTTTCCATTATATAGTTCAGTTATGGATATATAAAAGAAAGATGCCATGACTTTTGCTTTTGCTTTTTTTTTCCCAAGGAGGAGATGTTACTTGTGTTTTTGTGGTTTTTATAACTGTTGTAACACATTACAGCCATGTTATGTTATTATGTATATTTAAAAAATATTTATAGAGAGTCAAAGAAACTAAGTTGGCAAAGGGAGTAAGTATGGAAAGATATTTTTTTCAGCTGTGTAGACTTGTGGAATATTCATGTATTTCCTTCAACATTGTTTGTTTATGTCTATGTTTATGTCTAGAAGAGGTCTACTGACCGAATAGAGTAGGTGGCATCAAATCGGTGGCTTAGAATAATCATGTTCAATGAAGAATCTGAAAAGAATGAGCATGCTAAAGAAGGAAGAGTTTCCTCCCCTTCTTAATAAGGATTCAGTATGTGCAAAAGAATCACAATAATCAGGCAACTATTAGACAAAAATAAGGTTAATCTGAGGCGATGTAGTCATAGCTTTGTATGTTATTTCAGTATTAGAAATTCAAGGGCAGCTGAATTGTCTCTTTTTTCCCAGAATGATTATATCATATAACATTCTAAATTCAGAACAATAGCAAAGCATAAAAGTAGTGTTATAATAAATATGCCAGCAAAAGTATTGGAGATGAGAAAAGAGACATTTATAATGTTTTTAATGTGCTGATATAAGATCAAATTTTAACATATTTGGAATCAAGATTTCTGGCTCTCTTCTTCTACCTATTTATGTGATTTAGATTACATATAACTAGCTCTCTATAGTCAATACTATCAAAGTTGTCATACCAAATTATTTTTTCACAGACTCTGAAACAATAGAAATTGAGCTATTGGCTTTCTACATAGTAAAACACCCATATGAAATGATCTGAGAATGGGAACTTTGATTAACTACTCAAAATACTACAGATAGTGTGGAGATATCTTACCTGAACTCACTCAATTTTTCAAGGTTAAAATGTAGGAAGATAGCTCCCTTATTAACTCTATTCTCTCTCAACATTAAGAATCAACAGAGCCCTGATTATGATGCAGATGAATAGCATAGACCTCACAGAATCTCTTGGTTTTTAACAACTAACTTGACTGGAGACAATTATTGGGGGTTATCTGAATTTAAGAGAATGATGCTAGTTATGAAATACTTTTCTGAAACTAGACTAAGGCAAGCACAACCTCACTTTACCACTTCCTAGGCCACATAGCCAGATTAAAGATTACAGAAATAACTTCTATCTACTTCTTCAGGGGAAGGAGTAGATACAGTTTTTCACAGAAAAATCTATAGTAACAAGGATGTGTTTAAAATAAATTTTCTATGAGCATTTTAGGCTAGTAAAAGATTAATAGAAGCATATTAAATATTTAACCATCTATTGGAACAAAAATCAATTGGAATCATGCAGTGCCAAGCTAAAGTAGTTAAGAAAGTTCTGGCCAACAAGAGCCAAGGGGAAAACTTGTTATAGACAAGACAAGGAAACAATGGAAGAAAGTTATTTGATAGGCTAATTTTAAGCCTAATTGTCTCTGAATATTGTATTTAAGGTTATTATTTTATAGCTATTTAGTATTTCCAGGATTGATTTTGATTTACATGATGACATTAATGTCAACACAAACTAATAAATCTCTTCTTAAATTATTTTAATATAGGTTGCAGTAAATGAGGATCAATATGCTGAAAACTGTTTTCTACATAGAGGGTAAAGTGATATAAAATAGGAAGAGAAAAAGTCAGTTTCTATTTGAAATAGTAATTTGCATTAGCAACAGGTATTCATAAATATATAGTATGAATTCTCTATCTGGCTTTGAAGAAATATAGAATATTGCAACAAGGTCAGGAACAAAATCAAGGATCAGGTGAATTAGATTGCATCTCAAACACTTAAGGTATCATCAAGATTTTTTTTTCTTTTTTTCTTTATTTAAACATCTTGATTACAAATATGATTGTGATTAGGATTCAGTCATGTAAAGATCACCCCCATTCATCAGTGCAACATTTCCACCACCAATGCCCCAAATCTCCCTCCATCCCACCCCATCCCTACCTGTACTCCAGACAGGCTTTCCAGTTCCCTCATTCATTCACATGATTATGGTAGTTCTCTGTGTAGTTATTTCTATAACTGCACTCACCACTCTTTGTGGTGAACTTCATGAAGTGAGCTGGAAGTTCCAGCCCTCCTCTCATTGTCTCAGGATCATTGCAAAAATGACTTTTATTTTTCTTAAAACCCATAGATGAGTGAGACTATTCTATGTCTCTCCCTC
>PVKC010015677.1:0-21304 GCA_004027635.1 Crocidura indochinensis
CTTCCTTCCTTCCTTCCTTCCTTCCTTTTTTGTTTTTTGGGCCACACCTGGTGACGCTCAGGGGTCTCTCCTGGCTATGCGCTCAGAAATTGCTCCTGGCTTGGGGGACCATATGGGACTCTGGGGGATTGTCCTAGGCCATCCTCGTATAAGGCAAATGTCCTACCACTGTGTCACCACTTCGGCTCTTCCACCTCTCTCTTGTACCCTCACCCAACCCAATCTCAAATTCCAACAACCGTCCAAGGTGGAAAAGCTCAGGCTTCTTCCTCACTCTTTCACCAGCCTCAGTTCTATTTGCAAGAATTCCTCGAGCAGGTCTCCTTTCTGAGTAGGTTGCCTTGTTTAATCCTCCTATTGTTTTTCTCAAGAACCAGAAAGAACACTTAGGCCATATCCTAGAATTTCAATTCTAATTAAGGGAGCAATTTCTAGTCCAAACACAGGGTTAGCAAAAGAGCTAACTTGTATGCTTTGTTCCCTCAAATAGTCAAGCATCATAGTTACAACCTCGGGAACATGGACTGCATGTGACTGTGCCAAGCTCTATTCTTACCTTTGTTCTTGGAAAACCTTCTAAGAGCAACATTATTGTTGCTCATACTCAACAAGCCAGGGTGGTGAGTGCCTGACCAATTTGTAAACTTGCTCTGAGATAAGGACAAATCTTGAACCCTCTTTGTGACACAATGACCCCCTATTGGACTGTAAACTCTTCTATGTTACAATACTGTGTGGTTGAATTTGGCTGGACTGGGTTTTACTGCATGGGGAAGGAAGATTACTTTGTATATGGAAGTAGGAAGCATTTCAAATCCCTGTCTAAATTTTACTGTGAGCCTTGCCAGGGATGATATTGACATCCATGAAGTGATGGAAGAAGGCCAGATTTTGGTGGAAATCTTTTTCTCCCAAAAGAATAAGACCCCCACCATCACCCCATGTCTCTCTCTTTGACAATAAGAGAGAGTCCTGAACTTAATATTTTTTCCTTAGTGTATGCTCATATGTCAAGCCCTAGATGAATGGTCTGTGAAATCTTGCATGTGTCAGCATAAGTGGAAAGACATCCACTGCAATTGCTTTGAGTGAGGAACGTTCTAGAGAGCAGAGGACATTGTTAATGTACTTGTGTGCTCAGCATGATGACTTCTGGAGTCTAATCACCTGTCCAGATACTGCAACTCACTCTCACCTGGAATATCCTAAAGAGCTTCATAAGTCAAGTCTTCAATTTCCTTTTTAAATGCCATTGTAGTTCTTTTTATTTATATTAATAATAACAATAGTAGTAGTAGTTGTAGTAGTAATACTGATAATTCTCCATGGTGTTCAGGGATCATTCCTGGCTCTGTGCTTAGCACTCACTTCTATTGATGTTCTGGGGACCATATATGGTACTAAGGATCAAAGCAGGGCCAGCACCTTAAAATTCATTTCTATTCTCATTTCATGGAAGGGGAAAGGAAATAGGAAAATAATTAAAAATAAAAACAGCCCTTAGGGCTTAAACACAATGAACAAGCAACAGAGCCTAACATTTACCTCCAAACTGCTTTAGGTTTTTTTTTTTTTAGAGAGAGAAAGAGATGGTGGACAGCTTTACAACATCCTGTGATGCTCAGGGCTCTGTGCTCAGGGGTCATTCTTGGCAGTGCTGGTGGACCATATAAGATGCTAGAAAATGAATGATTACATGCAAGGCAATTGCCTTAATCTTTGTGCTAATCTCTTTGGCCCCAACCTGATTTAGTTTTATGTGGAACATTTCCTTTTACCCATTCATTGCCTTCTGTATTATCTTAATCATTTTTGTAACTTCATCATAAAAATTCTAAAATGTCTTTTTGCCAAGGGATTTCCTGTAAAAATACTATAAATATATCTCTAATACCTAGTCTTTATTTCTTCTGACATGGTCTTTTTCTAGCCCCATCTCTTGGCTTTTCTGGCCCTCTCAGTCTACTCTTTTATTGTATTTCATGCTTTAGGAATTGAGATTTCTCTTCTAAGGTGATTCATGCATCTTGGACAGAATTTTTTGAAAAATTTTAGAGCTGGGAGATTGCAATGCAATTAGGTACATAGCACCAGACCTGAATTTGATTTTTCCAGAGCATGTGCAGGTGTATCTCTGGGAGGCCCTGCACACCATTAAGCCCCCACGTGCTTTGAGGTAACCAGGGGAGTCCCTGGCATGGCAGGGCCTGAGCTGCATTGCATCTTTGAATCCTTGCATTGAGCCATTAGCCCTGTTTCTGAGAACTGACTCACCTTCTCCCACCAGGAAAGAAAGGGGCCTTTCAGATTGGGAGAACCAGATGGCTCATTTGGTTGGCCGATACCCCACATTTGGAAAACTCTGGAAGATAATATAATGCTTTGACTTAAGTCACACATGCTGCTTGTTGTTGGGGACAGGTTATAGTCTAAAGAATGACAAAGCAATTTTGAACTACAAAGAGATGCCACTGGCAATGTTTCTTAGAGGGAGGTTGCTTGCTGACCATTTGTTGTTACCAAAAATAGGAATAAAACAATGGAGCTGCCCATGCTACTCCCTTCTTTGTTAAGATTCATCTTTACAATATACTGCTGTTATTTATGGACAATCTGGTTAACAAATAACAATCATTGGATCTTTTCCTTTGGGGTCATGACTTCAGGGGTTTTCGTACCAGCATCCAGGCTAGCTGACTCCATCTGCAGGGACCCTCCATGTCTTCTTAGTTTCCTTGAGGATACTTGAGGCTGCTCACTGAGTTTTTAGATAGTACAGTGGATAGGGCACTTGCCTTGCATGCAACTGACCTGGATTCTATTTCCATGGTCCCCTGAACCTGCCAGGAGTGATCCTTGCGCATAGAGCCACCAGTAAGCCCTGAGCACCCTTTGGCATGGATCAAAACACAAAGAAAGAAAATGCATCTACAGCACCACTTACCTCATCAGCTCTGTCTGGAATCTACTGTTCCTTATTCTGAGACATCAAAAATTTCCAATGGGATGAAGGTGGATTCCCCAGGAAGGACTAAGGAGAAATGGAATTCAATAGGATGGGATCCTTTGAGAATGAGGTGGGCTATTGAAATCTAAAAGAGAAAAGATACTAACACAACTTTGGGCTTTCTCTTCTCTCAAAAGTATACAATGCTCAGCTAAGATCTGAAAAGTATGTGCATTTTATTAGGGTCTAACTAAAATTTTTTTCTTGAAACTCAGCTCAATGATGAGATTAGGGCTCTAGGTCTTTACAAATAGAAAAGACTAAAGGTTGCATGCAGGAAGGGTGCAGACTTTTCTGTCTGTCCAGTAGGGGGCATAGGAAGTCACTGCCCACTGATCCCTTTCCCTTCTGGGGATGGAGTCAGGATGGAGAGTAGGGGCAGGTTCCAGTGTCTTTGCATCCCCATTTCTATGAATTCCAGCATTTTCTGAGGGGAAGTCTAATTGAGAAGGGGGGATATCCTCATTCTACATGTTTTGAGCTCCCTGCCCCTTCTTCCCCACACTGGTTTTCTCTCCTGTGTTGTTCATATTTGTTCTATCTGGGTTTCCCTTGCTGGACCTGGAAGGAGAACCAGACCTTCCTCAGCAAAGCATCCTACTATCTGTCCCTTTCCTGGCAGCTCCCTGTCCCCTTCTTCCTAGGATCCTGCCTTTGCCTCTGTTCTTGGCACAACAAATTATTCTATTCTTTTTCCATTGTGATTCTTACTTGATTGAATCCAGCCTTTGTCTAGCAAACTGGAAGCCCAAGAGACTCCAGCTCTGTCTTGTTCACTTCTTGAGGCAAGATGTCTCCTGAGCATACTTAATACACCACACACAATGGAGCAAACATTTCTAACAGGCATGTCCTGTCAGATGCACTAGTTTTTGAGTTTTAAACTGCAGCCCTGATTTATTTGTCTAGATATGACACTTTTTCTTTTTACATCAAAGGAAGAACAACCCTCAATACCCCCATCCCCAATGGTTTTCCTCCTCCATGAGTGGCATGCCAGATTGTTGCTTTGTTCACAAGAATCCAACACTCAAATCTTTGTCAGTTTTGTGCTGAAAAGTCCAAAACTCTGTGTTCTGAGGAGGGCTGCCCTCAAAGGCTCATCTCTAGGCAGAAGTTTGCTCCCACTTAGGAGCTACTTTTTGGTCTCTGGAAGCAAGGCACAAATGGAAAACTTCCAAACCGGTTGGTCCAGTTAAGGCATTTGGTGTCTTAAGCCTTTGATATGCGCTCAGCCAAGTTAGTGAGGCTGCAGGGCTTTCCTGGATAATCCACTGTACTGGGGGCTGTAAATGGCTTCTATTGTCTTTGGAAGAAGGAGGGAATATGGGGGGAGCATAAGAAGACAAGAGGGGAGAATGCCCTAATTCTACCTGTGCTTCTACTTGGCATCTCCAGACAGGGCTTAATGAGGCATTTCATGGAACGCTTCTGCCTTCATGTCCTTAGGAGCAATTCTAGTCTAGATCAATACTTAGGTAGTTAAGGAGAGATGCCCCCCAAAGTAAGAAAGTCTGGGGGCTACTTACTATCTTAGCTGCATCCAATATTGGCTGGAACCCACTCCCTGTGGTGCCAGGGACTGACATCCAGACTTCTGTGTGCAAAGCAATCCTTCCACTCACTTGAGCCATTTCCCAAAGCTCTGAACCCCAGTTTTCTCATTTGAGAAATGGAGGTGCTAATAATGGCAGCTTCCATTGGTGTTGATAAATTCAAGGGTCATGTAGCCAGCCCCATACCAGGGGCCCTGCACGTGGGAAGCAGCTGGCAGGCCACGGTTGCAAGTGGAGACCTAGAGTCATGGGGGTTTTCTTTGTGTTTGGCATTTTCAGTCTGGGCTCATCAGAACACAGAGACATGAATTCCTCATCTCGCCATTACCGCCGCGCCTGGCTCAGGAGCACAATTTCAGCTCTCCTATGGGCCATCATCCACATGTGCTGTACAAACGGACAGCTGAGGAGAGAGTGCAGCGAGGCCACAGTCCCCCGAGTTCTGGCCGCCCCCCAAACCCTGCATCCCACATGGCTCTGGAGCCACAGAACCAGTCTCCCCCTCCAAGGTGGCAAAAGCAGCATTTTTGTGGACGACGCAAGAAATGTATGTAAGGAAACTTTTTCTCCTTCTGTCCTTAAGTGGGTTTTCCACCAGTTTACTTGAATGTTGTTGGGTGGGGGTGCTGAGGGTGCAGGGCTACACATTGCACCCCTTGAAATGAGTCAACTACCCCTGGGAGGCTAACTCAGGGGAGTAGTGGTTCCAGGCTCAAGTAGAGAGGTCGGAGGAGGAGAGATAGTACAGCAGTTAGGACACTTTTCTTGCATGTAGCAGACACAGGTTTGATCCCTAGTACCCCCATAGGGCCCTCTGACACAGCAAGCCATAGAAAGCCCTGAGCGCCATTGGGTGTGTCAATAGACCAATAAAGTAACAGGTCTTTTAGAATTTTTTTCCTTTCTTTATCATCTTCTTAGTCACATGGCTTGCTATTATCTCTTTTTCTACGAGATAATACAAGGGAAAAGTACTCGAACAAAGAAAATTAGTTGACTCCTTCAGAGACACCTAGAAGTGGTCCCAAGTGCCTTTGGGGTCACTAAGAGGAATCCCTAGAAGACAAAAAGCACACACAAACACACACACAGACACACACTAAGAGGAATCCATAGAAGAACAAAACACACACACACCAGTCCCCAAAGAGGTGGTGATGAAATGCAGGTATCCTGGGACAGGATTTTCAACCCAGTTACAACCTCCTCAGGCCAACAACTCCCACTAGAAAGAAATATAATGCCCAACCCCAATGTAATCTTATCTTTTCTAAGTGTCACATTAAACATGATTAATATCAAAATTTTTCCTGGCTAAGTGTCTATAAAATAACACACTCAGATTGTTTCCAAAGACAAATCAAGTAGTGCCTTTTAACTAAAAACTAACACCTTCATCCCTGGGTTCAGGGAGGTTGCTTCAGAGGTAGGACCCCAGATAAACATGCACAGGACCCAAAATTCAAGTTCTGACATCATTAGCATCTCTAGGTATGGCCCCAGATATAAATGACACTCTCAGAAAGACGATGCAGAGATTATGGCTTTTTATAATTCCGTTTCCAGCACCACATTGTTTCCAGAGCATTGGCAGGTACAGCCCCAGAGTTTCCGAGCATTGCAGGGCCCAAATAGCACATTAAACCTTGTTGCCTGGTTGTCTGAGAATGGCCAGGTAAGCTTAGGGGTCACCTGATTGATCTTGAAGCTCCTCATCTCCACCCCAAATAAAAATAAAACTCAATTCCTCATGTGGCACCAGCCACATTTCAAAACCTGTTTGATAACTAGTTCTTAATATTCTTATTGATGGCTGCTCCCCAACTTCCCCCCACCAATTCAGCATTACTTGCCAGAGTGAGACTTTTAATCTGATGGTTTTTTAAATAAGTTTTAAGGAAATAAAACTGTTTTAATTTGCAGATGATGTCTTGGAAAATGTTTTATTTTTATTAAGGTTTTATTGATTTACCATTGGTATCCTATACTCTGTACATTTGGGTGGACTACTTTATACCTCTATCTAGATATATATTTTCCCTGTATCCCCATCCTCCAAAGTTCTGTGTCCATTTCCAGGATCTGACTGACCCTCCCTACTCTGTGCCTCCACCCACTATGCCCCTTTTGATAACCATCATCTGTTTTGGAGAGTCTAGGTTATTTTTGTCGTATTTTGGTGCCTCGGGCTATTAATATTCCACGTAAGAGAAACCATCTGGCAATGAGACATAGAAGTAGCACTTCTGGATCATGTGGTATATTTGTTTTTAGTTTTTAAGTTTTGTACTGGTGGTTTTTGTTTGGAGGCCACAGCCAGTGGTGCTTGGGGGCTGCTCTCGGCAAAGAGTGACTGTGTGCCCACCCTGTGAGCTACTTTCTGGCCCTATTTCTAGTGAAGGAATTTTCATAGTGACTGTGCCAATTTACACCCCACCAACAAACTAGGAAAATATGTTTCTTCACATCCTTACCAATTCATTGTTTTCAGTCTTTCCATAAAAGTTATTCTCACAGGGGCAAAGTTGTATATCATTACTGGTTTTAATTTGCATTTCCTTACTAATAAGTGAAGTTGAGCATTTTTTTTCAGGTGTCTGTGGCTTTCTCTATATATATGTCTTCTTTGGAGAGGTATCTTTTGAAGAAAAGGGGACACTCTCAATGGTGCTCAGGATCTGTTCCTGGCTCAGTGCATAGCGGTGACCCCTAGTAGTGCTCAGGGAACCATGTGTAGTATGAGGGGGCCAGGAATAGAACTCAGGGTGACTGCATGTAAGTCGCTCTCTATTATTACTGGTCCCAAGGATAAATATTTTTTAAATTTTCTGCCCACTTTTTTTGTTTAGTGTTTTGTTGTTGTCAAATTATGAGTATTTTTATGTATTTTGAATATTTATCCCTTCTTTGATATGCCAATATCCTCTCTCAATCATGAAGTTGGGTGTTTTTTATTTGTTTGTTTGTCTTTGTGATAATTTCTTCCACTAGACAAATGGTTTCAGTTTGCTATAGAGCCATTGATTTGTTTTGTTTTCTTTGCACTTGAAGTTGAATTATCAAAGACATTTTGACCATTAGTATCCATAAATATATCATGTGTGTTTTCTTCAGTGTATTTTATGGTTTCAGGTGTTATATTCAACCTTAATACAATTATTTGAAATAATTTTGGTGTATGGTATTAAATAATGCTTCTTTTACTTTATTTTAACATATGTGGTTGCATAGGTTTCCCAATATTTGTTGAAGGGACAACAAATTTATTTTACCTTTGTATGATTCTGACTCATAAACTAATTCTCCATATATGTGTTGCCCTATGTCCCTCAATTTTTTTCCATTGATCACTATGTCTGTTTCTGTTCTGATACCATGTTGTTTTTATCTTTATTGCTTTATACTATACTTTGAAGTAGAGAAGTGAAATACCTCTTCTTGTTTTCTCAGATTGCTTTGGTTATTTGGAGTCCTTTGGGTTCTATTTCCTTAAAAATATGACATCAGAATTTTAATAGGTATTGTGTACAAGTTGTAACTTGCCTTAAGTAATGTCACCATTTTAGTGGTCTTGATTTTTCTCGGCCATGAACTTTCCATCACTTTATATCTGCTGTTTCTTTCAGCAGTACATAATGTTCAGTGTCTAGGTCATCTTACACTTCCTTTGTAAAATTTACTCAGGTATGTTATCCATTTTATGAGATTGTAAATGGAATTTTTTCCATTTGTCATTCCTTTAATTTATTGTTTTCATATACAAATGTAATCTATTTCTCACAGGAAAAGCTTTTAGTTTTTCACCATTAAGTGTAATGTTAGTGGCAGGCTTTTCATTTATGATCTTTGTCATGTAGGGGTATATTCTAGTCCCAATTTATTTATAATTTTTATCATATGTCGACTTTGAATTTTGTTCAATATTTCAGCATATATTGATATGATCTGTACTTTTTGCTCTTCCTCTTATGATTAAGTTTATGTAAATTCATTCTAGTCATGTGAGAATAAATATCACTTGTTTATATTGTGTGATTGATGAATGCATTGCTGATCCAATTGGGGAGGTTTTGTGGAGAAATGTTTCTTGTTTGCTGATAATCTTCTTTCTTTTTTGCATTTTTGGACCACACTTAGTAGCAATCAGGGGTTACTTCTGTCTCTGTGCTCAGAAATTTCTCCTGGCAGGCTGGGGATAGCATATGTTATGACAGGGATAGAACCCTGGTTGGGTGAATGCAAGGCAAATGCCCTACCCACTGTACTATCTCTCATGCCCCCAAAATTTTCTTTTATGCCTGGTTCTTTCATGGGTTTTGAGTTTTTGAGGTTAATGTTAGGAGTTGTTCCTGCTCTTTAAGTTTTCTGAAGAATTTTAGAGGAATGAGTATTGCATTTCCTTTGAACATTTGTTAGAACACACCAGTGAAGTTAAAAGAACAAAGTCCAGGATCCGACTAAATCTAAAGGGTGTGATCTATTATTTTCATTTCATAGAAAGAGGGTTTCACTGTATGACTGTACCAGTTATTAATGTATTAAAATATTTAACTTCAGTAGTACATGGTTACTTCTCTGAACTTTACAAGTGCATTTCTCCTTCATAGCAGCCCTTGGGCTCATCACTATTCTTCACCTAATGTCATTATGCTTGACACTGTATACACATCCAGCTATCTCTCAAAGGCTGTGGCCAAACCTCTTCTGTTAAGGTGATGTCTGCATCTTCCCAGTCACAAATATTTAATAAAACCTAAACATTTCTCATGATCATTCTGTTTCCATAATAATGAAATCACTTTCAGCTAAAGAGGCCTTTATTAAATACTTTGAAAGTTTGTATAGATGAAACAAGAGTGTAAAATATAGACCATGTTACACAGGGGCTTAAATTTTTAAGAAAATATTAAATAAAAGTATCATAAATTTAGATCCAAATAATAGTGTTTATTTTCATATTTTTCAGCTATAATATAAGGGGACATTTTTTATTTTTAAAAACAAGTTCAACTAAACTGGTTTTTCAGGACCAGGTTTACTAGTTCTATGTAGAACTGTGTTCTTTCACTCTTTGGAGTATTTTTGAGTTATTCAATCCACCTACCCTTCCATTCATCTATCTGACAACCCATCTATCACTCCATCCATCTACTGGCCCACCTACCCATCCATCCATACTTATTCTTGATCAGATTTTAGGTGCAAAAGCTCCAAAACAAGCATAGATGGTGTCACTTATCAATAGGTTAGTGAAGCATTTGTCACTTAGTCTCTCCTCATTTAGATTTCTGTCTTTTTCACACAGATTTTTCTCTCCTCATATCCCTTCCAAATGTTCTTGCATTTATTTCAGATGCCCCCAAGCCACCCACACAGGACACCTATCTCAGGTTTGATGAATATGGGAGCACAGGAAGACCTAGAAGATCAGCCGGAAAGGCACAAAAGGGCTTAAATGTGGAAACCCTTGTGGTAGCTGACAAGAAAATGGTGGAAAAGCATGGCAAAGGCAATGTCACCACATATATTCTCACAGTCATGAATATGGTAAGGGAGGTGATTCTATGAAATAAGTCCAAAAATCATTCGACTTCTTGTGTAGGTTGAGTGACAGATAGAGCTGTGTCATTTTATTGGAGAAAAAGTCAAGGTCTGAGAAGATTGGCTTCATGTGTCCATATATTTAGTAAAATTAAAATCTACACATTAACGTATTTTATTGGTACCATCCATTTTGGAATTTTGGGTCATGATGTTATTGTTTTTGTCTGATTTGAATTGTTTCCACAGGTTTCCAGCCTATTTAAAGATGGGACCATAGGGAGTGATATCAACATTGTTGTAGTAAGTCTCATTCTTCTGGAACAAGACCCTGTAAGTGGCTGACATTGTTCCTTCCTTTATACAGGATACTTTCTCTGAACCTCTACTCCGATGATACTAGTGATGAGAAATTCAAGAAGAAAAGTATTTCTGATAGGATTATATCATGGACATATAAAATAGGATTAAGAGTTCCTATGTAATGAATAAAATAGAAAATACAAATATTGCACTAAATGTTAAATACTCAGTTTATATAGACTTCACATGTAAGGTAATAGATTTAAGGTTAATTAAATTTTTGAAAACTGCCCATTACTAGATAAATCCAAGTTGATTCAAAGGGATCTTTTGGAAACGAACTAAAAATAAGTCACCAGAAAATTCTTAGACCCAGTGGCTCACCAGCTGAGGTGTTACTAGTAAACTAAGAATATTTGACTGTCCTTGATTTGATTATGGTGAGAAATGGAAAACAGTCATGAGCAGAAAACCAGAACTTTAAATATGGTGTGAAATTGATGGCATTCAATACTCAGAGTATTTTAATATAGAAATCATGTTTTGTTTTGTTTTGAGTTTGGGATTTCCAGTCAGACCATTGTTTAGATTCCCTGTGGACTTTCTTCTTTATAACAACGAGTGAACAAAGCAGCGAGTCAGGAATAAGACAAAAATCAACCAAGTGTTTAGGTATTTAGACCTGCAGAGAGGTTAATAACTTATTGTACAATTTTTAAATTTTTAGAAATGTAGACAGGCTATGAAGACATTTTTGTCTTGAGCCAATACTTGGATATTTTCCAGAACTTTAGAATAAGCAGCATCCTTATCATACTGATGGTTAAAGATTTTGTCTCAGAATCCTCAACTTGATCCAAGTCCAGAGTTTTGATGAATGTTGTAATCAGTTCTACCTTACTCTTCAGAATCTTGCAACTATTTGTTCATCCATTTATTCATTCAGTGAGTGAGCTTTCATTTTATTGATTGATTAATTGAAATCTATGATATGTAGTCAGAAGGATCACTTAACAGTTGGAGCACTTTGCACAATACTCAGGCTCAATCCATGCTACCACATGATCTCTTATGCACCACTAAGAAAGAACCCACCGAATATTGACCCAGGAATATCCACTGAGAACTGTTGCTTATGGTCCCAAATAAAATAGCCCCCAAATAAAAAGTGTTTAAAGAACAATCTACTTTTTCATGTGCAATTTCCTTTGGTGGAAATTTTGACATATGGATTAATAAACTATGGGTCACTATCTTGCTCATGCTTTATTTTTAAAAAGGCCACTAAATGTGGTCACCATTCATTTATCTCTTCTAAAGGTTTTTGCAGTTTTATAAAGGTGGTATCAGGATGAGATGAACAAATATAACTGGCCATAATCTATGCTCATGAAATTCTGAAGCCATTTAAAATTTGTAACCTTGAAAGCATTCAACCCAAATACTTGTTTCCTCCTCAAATAATCTCCAACCTTAGTTTAAATGTTCTCTGTCCACCTTCTCCCCAGTAATATGATGTCTGTGTATTTGTGTGAGCGATTGGCATAACTCATGTGTTCATCTCTGTGACAAATTAACTCTCTGATTTGTATGGTTTCCCATAGAGAGGATTATTGATCAATCATCATGCAGACCAATCTCTGAATAGTTTTTGTCAGTGGCAATCTGCCCTCATTGGAAAGAATGGCAAAAGGCATGACCATGCCATCTTACTTACTGGATTTGATATTTGTTCCTGGAAGAATGAACCATGTGACACTTTAGGTATGGTATGAATGGAGGTTTCACACATACCCATGTTAGCTGATAACACTGGTATTGAAACTTTCTATTGGGTGGATATTGCCGATAATCCTTAAGAGGGAGAACTGATCTTTCCAGTATGCTATATTCTTTTTCTATCTTCTGGTCGTTATATATATGTAGTTATATATTGGTGGAGGAATAGGGAGCCCATTTACTTCTTTCCTTTTATGTGTGTCTTCATCAATGATTCTGGAGGCCTAAGCATCTTGAGTGCAAAAATAGAGGTGAAAGAGAATTTAATTAGTCTTCATGCTGCTTAAATTTGCCTTGAGGTAATAAATAGTACCTCCTTGAGAAGGTTATTTGACCTTTAAAGGATTTGGTTCTTCCATAGTTATACAAGTCAGCTAGCAAAAGACTCTTTGATGCAACATTTTCAGTCAAGTATTACATATGATTAAAAACTTACATTGTGGTTGAATTAGTGACCATCCAAGTCAGTGCAGATGGAGTAGTTACTGATGGTGCCTCCTGTTCATTTGGTTTCCCAGATGATCTCACATGACATCAAGGGGGCAGTGAAGTTCACAAGTATGTATTAATAATTTGTAGCAGTCTTGTTCTACTATTGGTGATCTATACATGAACCCAAAGACTGGAAGAAATATATATATATGTAATACCATATATACCTATATATATGTAATGCTCTAATTTAGTTCAAGATAGCATCAAAGAACTTTGTTTTTACAACTGCCTTTAGAAGGAAGTATTTTTTTGGGGGGGGGCACACCTGATAGCACTCAGGGGTTACTCCTGGCTGTGCGCTCAGAAATCGCTCCTGGCTCAGGGGACCATATGGGATGCAGGGGATTGAATCTAAGTCATTCCTGGGTCAGCCATGTGGAAGACAAATGCCCTACTGCTGCACTATTGTTCCAGTTTTGAGAAATCCAAACATTTTCTATCTTAGATTGATTAGAAAAAAAAAGAAGAAAAGAAATAACTCCTAGGTTTTTTTTAAAATTATTTTTGCATTACTTTAGAAAAAAGACCTGGATGTATATTTTTTAACACCTTGAGTTTTAATGCCAACATGACTGTTTTGTGAACATTTTGTAGTTAACTAGTTCTCATTCTTACAGTTCTTCTGTTAGTCTATATAATAAACATAGGTAAGATTATACATGCCAGGTACCTTCTAGCCAACATGTCAAATGGGAAGTATTGTACTTTACAGAATTGATAGTAGGATCATTATATATCATTAATATCACTAAAAGGCAAATAAAGACTAAATACTGCTTCTATGTAGTTTAACAGAGAAAGAACTATATAACTTGACTATCTGCCAAAAATTAGTTGTGTTGATCCATTCATCTAAAACTAGAAAGAACACTAAAAGATCAGTGAGCTATATATGCTTCATTAGGACTAACTTTTTTTTTGGGGGGGGGTCACACCCGGCAGTGCTCAGGGGTTACTCCTGGCTCCATGCTCAGAAATCGCTCCTGGCAGGCACGGGGGACCATATGGGGCACTGGGATTCGAACCGATGACCTTTTTCATGAAAGGCAAACGTCTTACCTCCATGCTATCTCCCGAGCCCCAGGACTAACTTTTGAAACTGATATTTCTATAGGGTTTGCCCCCATCAATGGAATGTGTAGTAAATACCGAAGTTGTACCATCAATGAAGACACAGGTCTTGGCCTGGCCTTCACCATCGCTCATGAATCAGGGCACAAGTAAGTGATCCCTTGAATCACTACGAGAATTGGGTGGGTGATTGATCCATTGAAATTTGACTAATAATTATTACTGTCATAGGCATAAAATATAGAAATCTTGTGCAAATTTTAGAATAGGGTTTGATGATCACATGGGCTAACAAAGGTCACTTGTTACTCTCTGTAAATATTTCCTAGCTTTATGATGTGACCTTGCATATATACATGAACCATATGTTCTTAGTAGACCTGCTCTTTCAGGAATTTGCTGTTTTTTCTTCCATACTGTGCTGCAGAGAAGGTACTTTTGGCTCATTTATACTAAGGAAGTAATAACCATGAAGGCATACCATTCCTTGAACATCAAGACATTCTAGTTGTTTCCAAACTTTGATGCATACAGTGGAAATTCTTTTTTAGTGGCTGTCTTTGCATGTTTCCTGATGTTCTTTTTAATTGGTGTCAGTAAATCTTTCTTTTGTGAGGACAGAGTTAGACATGAGGAATGAGAAGCCAAAGAGCAATGAAATGAATGGATTTTATGAGGCATACAGTCTAGTAGGCTTAGAATCCTAGAGTTAATTTTTTTACACTCTTTTGGACAATGACATTAGCATTGGAATAAAAGTGCATTGTTTTAAAAATGTAATAATCTTTGGGTGTATGAGCTTAGTATGTGTATGTGTCTGTTTACCACTTATATTGAATGTTTGTATTCAAAACATCCTAGTTTAATCTCAAAAATAAATACAAAAAATTTACTTTACAACTGTAATCTATACTTTGATATTTTAGTGTTAGAATCTCTTAAGGACTGAATTCATTATCTCCAGTAAACTTGAATCTTGACTATTACTGCTGCACAACAGTTTCAATGCATTTTATGTATATGAACAACCACTAAAAAAGACATTACTGAACTGGTTTAATGGCAAATAAAGGTGCATAAATTTCCACTAGGTCCCTTTATACAGGACAAGAAAAAACTAATTGCAAATGCTAGACATGGGCCTAACTTTCTTTCAGTAGTGGGAAGTTCTAAATAATTGATCTCACATTTTGAAGTATTTTTCATTAAAGACAGGAATCATCTTTGCTTATGAATTAAGGTTGACAGTTTAAAAACTCGACATTTTAGGTCAGGAAAAATGAAGATATTCCAGGAACAAAGGAGAAGTGCAGACATAAACTAAATAATGTCCACTTTTAGATAGGAGGGCCTTAATGGAACTGAATGTTGAAGCAGGCAATTTTTGAGTTGTTCAAGGGTCTTTTGACATGTGCTAAAGAAAATGTGTATTCTCTCCCTCAATGCTATTAAAGTGAGTTTTAAAAGAAAAGAAAATAAGTTTTGATTCCAAAGCGTTATGATGTCCCTATGCATTGAATTTCATTGTCTTTTCCTTTTACTATGTAATGGCTTTAATCTCTCTCTACCCCATCTTCATTTCTGGCAGTCTTACACTTTCTGATGATGCTTTATGCATGCTTCCTTCTATCTCTGGCTTTGTGAAAATGTACTGTAGAATATTGTCTCCCAAACAGACCCTTTTCAATTCCACAAAGAGCTGGGCAAATCTGGGAATGAGAATGTCTGTTCTCATTCCCTGTGTATATGCAAAGACCAATAAATATAGGTTATGAGTCTGTTACTTCTAAATAACTGGACTATTTGTCATTAGCCACACAGTACTCCAGACACACCAGACATTAGTGAACTAGACACATAGCAGTACTAGAATTACCTTCTGATAAGCTTGGTGGAATGCTGACAGAATGGTGTGTGCAGACTCAAGTCCCACTGAGTCTTATCCATAGTTAGAATGATTTATTTTGCATGCACTACCTCAAAGGAAAGCCGGCTTCACAAAGTTACATATCAGAATAACATCTTTCTTTCCACAAGAATCATTGGCCTCATAAAAGTATGTTAAGAGGCAACTTTTGTTCCTTTAAACACATTAGTAGTGTGCTTTGCTTATACATGACCCGGTGCAAGCCCCCACTGCATATAAAAGAAAGTAACTTGACTTGGGACCATCTAAATTAACAATAAACTTGATATCCCTCCAATCTTGCCTCCCTAGACAACCCACCAAAGGCTGTTTTTGTGTTCTGACTATTTCAGAGCTGACCTAAGTTGCCTATTATTCTCCCATCCATCCCTTTTCATGTTAACAGAGTCTGAAGTAATTTGTTGTGTCTTATGGCCATGTGTCATGTACATACATATTATGTGTATTTTACTCACCAGAAGAGTGGAAGAACATTTAGTTGTAAGGTACATGATTTCAAGGTAGAAAACCATCTGAAGTTATGTCTGATCTGCAATGCTAGAACATTTTACAGTGGAATGGAACAAATCAAAGTTTTCAAATAAGCATATAAGGCTTTTTTAATAGATAGTGGATTGTATAGATATGTGGTGGGGATGGCATTATTGTTTTAAAGATGTTTCTTATCCTAGGAGCATTTGATTATCATCAGTTTATAATTTCTGGTAATAAATAGAACTTCATTTCAACTCCCATGAGCCCAATGAAAACCCCATCCTTGAAAGTTTATCTTAGGCTTCTCTCCATCTGCATCTCCTTCCTATTCATTCCAAATTTTCTTCCTGTTAGTTCAAGATTGGTGGAAAGAAAAGAATTTTGTATTTGAAACAAAAGAGGTAGTGGATAATTTGGGAATCAGTTTAATCACTAGTACTTGTTTTCTTCCTCCTCTTTCAGCTTCGGCATGATTCATGATGGGGAAGGCAACCCCTGCAGAAAGGCAGAAGGCAACATCATGTCTCCCACTCTGACAGGTAACAATGGCGTCTTCTCCTGGTCTTCATGCAGCCGACAGTATCTCAAGAAATTCCTCAGGTAATATCAGGATAAAGCCTGGTGTATTCCCAGGTTTTCTGAGGTGGTAGGATTTGGAAAAAAATGAATTGGTGGAAGAATGTCTGATCTCTCAATAAACAGAAAGGTGGATATCAAATACCCATGGTTGATGGCAGTGGTCATATTGGCACAACATAGACTGTTGGTGAAAAAGACTAATACTAATGCTCTCTAGTTTCAGTAACTCATTCAATTCCTTTTTATTATCCTCAAGCTAGAGGAAATGAAGTCTTATGTTAGTTGTCCTAGAGCTAAGTAGCAGACAGAACTTCACACATAGTTTTCCCCCAAGCTCCTGAGCTCCAGACTTTCTCCTTGTGCATTGTCATTTTACTGGAACTACTGATTTTAACCTAGTCAATATATTTGATCATAAATATTTTTAAATGCTATAGTAGCATGCATTTTCAATATAAACAGTACATGATCTTGATTGGCTATTTAGTTTGAAATGACCTTAGACTAGCTTCTTAGTCCAGAAGATATCCAAAGAGAGAAATATGATATCCTTTGGATAGCTAGATAGAGATAGAACAATAAGAAAATAATAATAAGTATAATAAGTTAAAGAAATGGCATTATTTGATTTTTAAAGATGATGAGGCTCAAGTTGAAACACTTTGAAGTTGATTTTAATTAGCTATAATGTATTTTTACTCTCTTTAAAACTATTTTAACATGATAGTCATTAGTCATTTTGTTTATATATATCTGTCACTTTAATGTAGGTTGCTTTATAGTGTTAATTAACTCAAAGGAACATGTAGATCTCATCCCTTTTTAATTGTATGTTAGGAAAACAAAATTTCTTTGGGAATTTATAATATTGATACTCCTTTTCCCCCTTACCAGTACCACGGCATACAGAGCCTTTGAAGATGTTCACAAAATAAATAATATTCACAGACGAGGTTTAATAAATGTAAAAATGCCTGTCTGAATGATGTCTTCAAGGATTGTACAAAATTGTAAAACCTTTGGCTAGTAATAAACTTTGTCATGTAGAATTTTTCTTATGGTTTTTAATTTATTATTTGAGCCCTATTCTTATGTGAAAATGGAATAAACAAATATATGCCAAGATCAACTTAATGTAAAGTGAGTATCTACTATGTACATGGTCCATTTAAATGTGGTCAGTCATGAAGATAACAACAACAATAACTTTGGTTTTTGTTCGGGACACACCCAGCAGTGGTCAGAGCTTACTTCTGGCTCTATGCTCAAGAATCACTCCTGGCAGAACTCAGGGAATCATATATGGTTCTGGGGATCAAACCCAGGTCAACTGCATGCAAGACAAGCACCCTACTGACTGTGCTATCTCTGGCCTCAGCAGCAGTAACTTTTGATGTCTGCTCTGTGATGTCAAGCACATCTGTATTTCCTGTTTGAGTTGTGTGAGAGCTTGGCAGGAGTCCCTGTCATCAATGATGTGGATAAGAATTAAGCACCTTGGATCTGACTGCATGGTTGACCAGAACTCCTGACTGTCAGGCTCCAAAAATCAGACTTAAGCACCAAACAGTCTGTTACCTCTTACTGATATCATGATTTAATTAATAATTTAAGTAATAAGGTTATGTTATCCCTGCAGTACCCCTCAAGCTGGGTGTCTGGTGGATAAGCAAGAGAAAGAAACTACTTTCAATGCCACGGAAATAGTCTCTTTCTTCTTGGCATATCCCAATTGAATATACCCCTGGGAACTTGTCAAGTCCCATTAGATCCTTCCTCCTGCTATCTTTCAGTAGCCTCAGTCATTTTTCATGTGTAGTTTACATTAGGTAAAGTACATCTTTAGCTTCCATCCCATTCTCTGAAAAATTATAGCCTTGACTTTCAACTCCATGAAGTCAGGCACTCCATTTGGTTTATTTTGCTCCTTGATGGTTGAACCTAATGCTACTACTGAGCAAATACTGAGCAATTCATTTGTTGAATATTGCTGACCAAGACACTCGGGGGTTTGCAAATTATTGACCTTTCTTGTCTCCTAGCAGACCAAGTCTAATCCTTCAACAGGTTCTACTTTCCATTGCCACTCTTCCCGGTTCACTTATTGGAATATATATGCATCTTCATTCAAGTATTTATTTATTTCTTCAACTATAATATTTTTTCATTCCTTAAACAAATTTGAAAGTGGGTTTTTTTAGTGTAAAGATACTAGCTAAGCATAGAAAGTAATAAGGGTATGTTATCCCTGCAGTACCCCTCAAGCTGGGTGTCTGGTGGATGAGCCCAAGCAAACGGGACAATATAAATATCCGGACAAACTACCAGGACAGATTTATGATGCTGACACACAGTGCAAGTGGCAATTTGGAGCAAAAGCCAAGTTATGCAGCCTTGGTTTTGCAAAGGTATGTTTGCTTGTGATTTCAAACATACATTAAGAATCTGCAATGCATCTATGTACCTTACACAATATAAACATTTGGTTTGCTAAGATCAAGGGTTAGAGTCTGGGTTATCTCTATATGTCAGTTGTTTGGCATGATAATTAAGTGGCAATTTTACTGTCAATGAATTATCCAGGCTTATCCCCTATAGACCAGGCCTGGTTTAAATATCATCTGACTGCATCCTTGCAAGAAACTTCTCTGTTGGCAAAGACTTTCTCACAAGTAATAAATCTGGGTGCAATAGCTTTTACCTAGTCTGCAACTGTTGTGTCAGGGTATCCAATATTTCCTTTAAATGTCCTGCATTTAAAAATTATCCCTGAAAATGCATACAAATGCAGTTTAGAATCCACAAACACTACTATTGGCTGCCGTTTTAAGTAGAAATTCAAGGTCTTGAGATTTTGGGGTGAAATATTTCCTTCAATATATTGAGAAGATATTTGTGCGGGAACAAAAGCAAAATTCTAGAATGTAGAACTATGAGTAATATTATGTTCCCCTCACTAAGAAGTTCACTCATTGTTTTGAAGTTGGCTTATTCCTAGTATCTAGAGAGAAAAGTAGGGAATCCTCAGAACAGGATAAAGGAGGATTGTGGAAGCTAGCAACAACTCTTCCTACCTCTGTTCCTAATCTATCTCTGTACTCTTCATCTTTTCTTCTCCTTTGTTATTCTTCAACCCCTGTCACTGTGTTTCCACCAATACCAGTCCCTCCAGTCCTGTCACCATCCTAATCACCTTTGGTTGCTAAGAGATCCTTTACTTCATCCAAGGTCACCTGCTGAGAGACTTCCTTTCCTTTTCCCCAATCTTCAAAACAACCTCTTAAATATGTTTACAAAGGAGGGATTGAACCCAGGACCTCACACATTGCAAAGCAGGTGATCACCACTGAGCCATATTTCTGTCCCCCCAACAACTTTTTAAAATGAGAAATTGAACCACATTTTTCCTGGAGCCTAGAGAAAATTTTTCCACAGTCAGAGAACTTTGAAATAGTGGAACATACAATTGTCTCATCCACATAGATATTAAGCTTCCTCCTTTCCTTTCAATAATACAGATGTTTATTTTTCTCTACAGCTGTCATTAGCAGTTATTTTACTTGTGGTGCCACAGCTCTGGATTATTATTCACTGATTTTTTCTGAAAAAAATCAGTAAGGATGGTGCCTGCCTTGTACTCAGCCACCTAAATTTGATCCATGACATCCCATGTGGTCCTCAGTCCCACCAGGAGTAACCCCTGAGTGCTGCTGGTATGGCACAAAACAAGCAAATAAAATAGGTGCCAAAGAGATGACACTATAGGTTGAGCACATGCTTTGGGATGTAGGAAGTTCAGGTTTGATTCCCATCTCCACCAGGTTCCCCAGCACTGACAGGAGCAATGCTCAAGCACAGTCAGGAGTAGCCCCCTGTGGATGGGTCTCCCCCAAATAAAAAAATTAAAAAAGCCAAAGTTCATAAGCATAGGTCCAGGCTTAAGGAGTAATACCCACTGACAAAAGGGGGAAGAGAGAAAAATTTCCTGGTTTCTTCCCTAGTGTATTTAGACCAAGTAGCTGTTGTGTGTTCATATCAGTATCTGGAAATGTAGAAACATGGCCCAGTGCCAGATGCAGGGAAGAAGAAACTTTAGGGATAGGACCTGATGTTCTGGGTTGTAACAAGGACTCTAGGTCATTTGGCTGCATGTTCAAGGTTGAGACAATGTTTAGGATTTTTTTTTTTTTTTGGTTTTTGGGCCACACCCAGTGATGCTCAGGGGTTACTCCTGGCTATGTGCTCAGAAGTTGCTCCTGGCAGGCACGGGGGACCATATGGGGAACCGGGGGATCGAACCTAGGTCCATCCTAGGTTAGCACATAGCGAACCTTATCTCCAACGCCACCGCCCAGCCCCCAATGTTTAGGAATTTTTATGGTGAACTTGGGGAAGTAAACCACCAAGGCAGTTCTCAGAGGGGTTTTGGGGCAACTCCTTTTGATACTCAGTTAGCCTGTCCAATCATTTCAGTACTTCAGTCTGACAGTGGGAGCTGCTCAGCTCCTGAGGACTCTCAGGGATCCCCCTAGCTGTGTTGGAGTGGGATGTGCTTTGTTAGGATTTAATTGA
>PVKC010015678.1:0-21276 GCA_004027635.1 Crocidura indochinensis
CTCCTGGCTCCATGCTCAGAAATTGCTCCTGGCAGGCACGGGGGACCATATGGGGCACAGGGATTCGAACCGATGACCTTTTGCATGAAAAGCAAACGCCTTACCTCCATGCTATCTCCCAGGCCCCTGTTTGTTTGTTTTTGTTCTTTGAGAAGGTAGCTTCCCAAGGAGTGCTCAGAGTACCTCAGCCCAGCTGGACAGGTCTGACAGTTCAGTGCTTGACTTGGCAATGTAGTGCTTATGAAGCCCAGAGCCATTTCTGGCAGTGCTGGAGTCAGGTAAGGGGATAGTTCCAGGGATCAAACTTGGCACCTAATACATGCAAAGCATGAACTTCGGCCTTTTTGCTGATCTCCTTCCCCTCCCTCCCTCCCTCCCTCCCTTCCTCCCTCCTTCCCTCCCTTCGTTCGTTTGTTCGTTCGTTCCTTCCTTCCTTCCCTCCTTCCTTCCTTCCTTCTTCCTTTTCCTTTATTCCTTCCCTTCCTTCCATCTTTCATTTTTCTCCTCCTCCTTCTCCCTCCCTCCCTCTTCCTCTCCCCTCCTCCTCCTCTTTCCTCCCTCCCTCCCTCTCTCCCTCCCTCTCTCTCTGTCTCTGTCTCTGTCTCTGTCTCTCTCTCTCTCTCTCTCTCTCTCTCAGAGGTAATAGGAAACAAACCTGGTTGTGCTCAGGGCTTAATTCTGGCTCTGCATTCAAGGGACACTAGTGGCAAGTTATAAGGCTATAAGAGATACCTAGGATCAAACTCAGATCAGTCACACTAAAGAGAAATGCCTACCCATGTACTATCTCTCCAGCCCCTATTTTCTTTGTTTAATGGACTATTTTCTGATAATTACAACTGATTGTATATTCACTTAATTGTTCTGTCAGAGACAGTGAGCATAATCTCTCCAGGGCCCAACACCTGGAAACTGACCCTGCCCAATAAGGGTGGAGGCTTACTCCTGCTGTGTGTTTGGGCACAAAAGAACTATTATAAATGGTTGCTGCCTCAATCCCTGCAACTTTCCTGTGTGAGACAGCCAAGATGACAGTGAACATAATCTCTTCAGGGTCCAACACCCGGTAAGCTGTCCCTGACCAATAATCTTGGAGCCAGAGGAGCTCCGTTTTGCTCCTTGCCTGCACACATCTTCTAGCCCATGAACCCCACCACAACATGTATTAAAAACCATACAAGTGTGGCAATGGGGAAACAATGGAGGACAACACCATGCATAGAGAATGAAGGTGGTAGTCCTGATGACCTGAAAATTACCAACCAACTAGATATTCTTTCAGATAAAGTGCTTAGAGAAGAAATTTGGAGGATATTCATAGAGCTCAAAGAAAGCATAGATCGAGCTAAACAGGTCACAAAAATATATATCAGAAAACTCCAATCTGAAACAGCGGGGCTGAAAATCTCAGTAGATGAACTGAAAACTCAACAGAAAACCTCTTTTTTTTAAAAAAAAAAAATATTTTTTTGTGGTCAGGAGTAACAGGGATTACTCCTGACTAGGCTCAGAAATCGCTCCTGGCAGGCTCAGGGAACCTTATGGGATGCCGGAATTTGAACCACCATCCTTTTGCATGCAAGGCAAATGCCCTGCCTCCATGCTATCTCTCCAGCCCCAAAAGAAAGCCTCTTGAACAGAGTAACAGCAGCTGAAAACAGAATCAGTGAGCTGGAAAATGAGATACAGAACAATTCCATACAGCACAAGAGATTGGAAAGAACTTTAAAGCAAATGATGGGGCTGGAGCAGTGGTGCACATGGTAGGGTGTCTACCTTGCATGTCCTAATGTAGGACAGATCATGGTTCGATCCCACAGTGTCCCATATGGTCCCCCAAGCCTGTCAGGATCGACTTCTGAGTCTGGAGTAATCCCTGGGCGTCACCAGGTGTGCCCCTCCTCAAAAAAGAGCAAATGATCAGACAATGGAAAAACTACTCAAAGAATGTGAACAGATGAAAATATAAGTTTTTGATAAACTCAATAGATACGAACCAATCTTTTGCACGAAAGGTAAACGCCTTACCTCCATGCTATCTCCCGGTCCCATGGGATGTGTTTCAATTTGTAGAGTAGATGACTTACAGGTGTCAGTATCTAGACTTGACCCCAAATGATCTTGTGTTCATACATGAATATTCTTACAACTTGTATGAATTTGTGTATATACATATGTATTAAAATATGTGATATACGGGGGCCCGGGAGATAGCATGGAGGTAAGGTGTTTGCCTTTCATGCAAAAGGTCATAGGTTCGAATCCCAGTGCCCCATATGGTCCCCCGTGCCTGCCAGGAGAAATTTCTGAGCATGGAGCCAGGAGCAACCCCTGAGCGCTGCCGGGTGTGACCCAAAAACCACACACACAAAAAAATATGTGATATACTTATGCATGCTCGCATCTAATAAAACAACTGAAAAATTGTTCTGTCAACAGATAATGAGCCTGTCTTTAATCACAGTATCAGGTAAATGTGATCTTTTGTTCAGGTCAAAGTGAGAAAGTAGTAAGTCATTACTACCTATCCCAAAACCAACACACATATCATGAAATTTTGGAAAATAGGCTAATTAAGCAAATACATTGCATATTTCAAAAAAGGGAGTCTGACAGAGAACTATGTGTGTCTAAAAGCTTAAAGACCAAAAATGGCATCCACCTACCATATGTTCTAGAATCAGAGAACACAGAAAGGAAAATTTGTTTTCAAAGTGAGTCATGGTAAAGAGATGTGAAAGCAATTGATATCATCATATCAGATTGAGAACAGGACACTTCATGCCATTAGACAGAGTTCTGTCAGCACAGCCACTCTCAGGCATCACTGGCAGCCCTGTAGGATAGCACTCAGGGCAGCAGAGACATGTGATCAGGTACTGGTATCTCACCCTATTTTTACACACACACACACACACACACACACACACACACACACACACACACACACTCACAAACACATCACTACCACCACCAAGGATTTTTGAGATTTTCAATTGCAACAAAGCAGAGCAGACCCAATTATTGAGCTTTCCTTGCTGATGCTAAATGGAATAGCGAGGAGACCAAAGATTCCTATTCCCTCCTATCAGGTACTTAAAATAGAATTATGGATTAAGTTGTTATTTCAACATGTATATAGAAAGTGGATCAAACCAAAAAACATCACTTTTACTCCATCAACAGATGGCATTAGTATTGCTACTCAATTATTGTGATATTTGCTGAGTCCAAATATATTAAGAGTTTAAGGAATACATTGTAAGTATAAAACATGAGAAATTGTGATGAATAACAGCAGGGTCTTTTTTAAAGATTAGAATTGTAAGAAAATGAATATTGCTTCTTGGATGTTATTTAAGATATATCCATAATATAATCATTCAACAAATATTTTGGAAGTGGAGGTGCACCTCAATGGTAGAGAGAAACTTTTCCTACTTGTGTGAAGGTCTTGGGTTCAGTCCCCCAGTTTAATGCTTTTGATTGAACCATGCCATGAGGATTGTTGGACTTGTTCTTATGGCCCCCATATGCGCCAATAACGCCACATGACATTGTTCCTTTTTTGCATAGACACATTAATGGGAAAATACTATACATACAAATAAGATCTTATCTAATAGAGATTGGAACACACAAATCTTATAGTGCAAAGGGACCTTACACCTTGAACATTGACATAACGACCTGGCACACTCCTCAGAAGAATGGGCATTTTCCATTCACCCCGGAACCAGGGAAGCCATCCTCGAAACATCCAAGTTTGTCTATAACATCACCTGGAAGCAATCCTCTACCACAGAAGACCCTACCACTGCTCAGACATTGACCTGCTGAAAAGAGACTTCCCTTAACACTGAGAAGACTTAACAACAACAACAACAACAACAACCTGCTTACAGGACAGGGCTCTCTGCATTGCCCTTTAACTGTGAGGTGAAACGAGAGAACGCATCACATCCTGACTTCAATATAGGATATGCAGATTCCAGGATCTTTAATACAGAAACATGATACCAACAACAGAGACTGTGTGAAAAATAAAAGTGTGTTGGCACTACAGACAATGTCTTGGATTGGACGATCTAGCTTGCCTGGAGCCTAGAGTTGGTCTTATGCCAGGAAATGTCAGTGGTAGGGTCTCTTTGTATTAAGGCCAAGGTTATTCCTTTCCATGCCCCTCATATCTTGGTGGGCCTATGCAAACAACAACTGCCACTCTAACACCATTTTTACTATGCTCCTTTGACTCTAATCCTTAAAAAATCTCACTTAAACTTTTGAGGTTAACTTAAACTAATATGCATGTACATGGAAATGTAAAAAAATACTATGCCTCTAATGTTTAAGGGTTACATAAGTTTTATGGCTTTATATTACCTTGTGTGCTGCTAAGAAATATTATAATGTATTACAATCTGGGAACTTGAGGGACAAAGTAATTGTACATGGATTCTGCTTTATTTATCTTAATGTTCTTTGGCTGAAAGTTCAAAGTTAAGATATCAACAAGGGGACTTCTTCTGAGAATTATGTTTGGGTGATTGTCCTTCCACTGTAACTTTACCTCTTTCTCTGCATATTTGTTCTCATAATTAAAAATAAAAAATTAAAAAAATGGTCTTGGGTTCGATCCTTAGCAACATACACACACCCTTTGCTTCTTTTCTCTCCCTTTTTCCTGATATCTGGAGCATCCTTTGTATATAGATACTGTGTTAGGTTCTTGGGATAAATCACTTATAAAAAAGCAAAAAGATAGTTAGTATCATGAATTTTACATTCCGGCAGAGGGGGGCCAGAGAGGTGGCACAAGTGGTAGGCATCTGTCTTGCACACGCTAACCTAGGACAGACTATGGTTAGATTCCCCTGGCGTTCTATATGAAAAATAGGAAACATCTTAGCAGTCATCCAAGTAGAGAAAATAAATTTAGTAAAAAACTAAAATCAAGTAGAGAATTACATAACACTGAACTCAAGTAATGAGCTGGAACGCCAATAGTGTGAGTAATTAAGATCCTCAAAAAACAAGTCTGAGGACACACTGCTCTTAGAGAATCGAGGCCCCAAAATAGGGATCCACAAAGCAACAAAAAAAAGAATGATGGAGAGATGGGAAGGAAACCAAGAAAGCTCTTTACTTCTTGAAGGTAAATGAAGAAAAACTAGGGTAAGGAGAAACCATTAAACCAACTATCACAAAGCAATTCTATCTCTCAAATCAGCAAGTATAATCTAATAAAGACATTAGAATTAATATATTTCATTGTCCTTCTGATCTTTGAAGAATGTCTAGATAAATTAGCTCCCTCATTAATTAAGGATCTGGTTTCAACATTCAACAGCATGCTCAAGACTCAACTCCAATCCTATCATATCTTTACTAAGAACATTCTCAGCAGTGGAAAGTCTTGTCTCAAGTTAAAACACTTCCCAGTTTTATATCAGAACTATGATAGATGGTTTACATACATTTCCTTTAATCCTTACAACTCTGTATTTTTCATTTTACAGTGCAGAAATTGATGATTAGAGAGGTTATGTAATGCCAGCTTTAGGGATACACCAAGGACTTAAACACAGACCTGTCTCAGTTCAGAGTCTTCTCTTTCACTCTTTAGTCTGTCCTCTGTGAAATTATACATCAGGAATTAATCTTCAACTCTCTTTGTGACCTTAAGCAATGTTTTTCTCTTTATGTACTGTAGTCTAATTCACAAAGTGACAAAGCTATCAAATTACAGTGTTGGAACTCACTGCTGTGAAGATTAAGATCATGTACGTAAAAGTCTTTAATAAACAGCAATAGTGGTTATTGTTGAATTTACTCAATTTTGTGTTCTTTAAAGAAGAAGATATGTCTTCTGCCTTACATGTTTTCCCCTGAAACACCCAATAATGTATATACCTTGAAAATACCCCAAAAATAAATACCAATTTAACCTGAACATCATTTCATAATCTTTTTTTGTTTTGTTTTGTTTTGTTGTGTTTTTTTTGTTTGTTTGTTTTTGGTTTTTATTGGTTTTGGGTCACACCTGGTGGAGCTAAGGGTTACTCCTGGCTCTGCACTCAGAAATCGGTCCTGGCTCGGGGACCATATGGGACACTGGGGATCAAATCTGGGTCTGTCCTGGGTCAACCGCATACAAGGCAAAAGTCCTACTGTTGTGCTATTGCTCTGGTTCCTCATCTCATAAACTTTGGAAAGATTTGAGACATTTTTTTCCTTAATAAGGAGAAAATGGCCCTACTATTTCATGAAGCTCCAATTAAGGCCCAAAGTCTGGGAGTAGAGAGATATTACAGGGTAAAAAGACACTTGCCAGGGGCCGGAGTGATAGCACAGCGGTAAGGCATTTGCCTTGCATGCACCAACACAGGATGGACCCCGGTTTGATTCCTGGCATCCCATATGGTCCTTTGAGCCTGAGCCTCCAAGGAGCAATTTCTAAGCGCAGAGCCAGGAGTAACCCCTGAGTGCCACCAGGTGTGACCCAAAAACCAATAAATAAATAAATAAATAAATAAATAAAAGAACTTGCCAGGGTAAAAAGACATTTGGCCAAGCCTGGTTCAAATCAGTATCACTAAGGTCCCCTGAAACCTATTTGGTCATGGTGTATAACCTTCATGTTGAGTCATTAGATCCTATTTGCTAGAATTTTGTTGACAATCTTTACATCTGTGTTCATCACAGATTGATCTGTAGTTTTCTTTTTTTTGCAGATATCTCTGTCTGGTTTTGGTATCAAGATGATGTTAGCTTCATAAAAACTGTTTGGGAGTATTCCTGATTTTTCAATTTCATGAAAGAACCTGAAAAGGATTGGTAGTAGTTCCTCTTGAAAGGTTTGAAAGAATTCATTAGTGAAACCATCTGGGCCTGGGCTTTTGTTTTTGGGAAGACTTTTGATTACCATTTTAATTTCCTCAGTAGTGATGGGTCTGTTTAGATCACTCTGGTTTAACAGTGAAAGATTATGAGTCCAAGAATTTATCCATTTCTTCCAGGTTCTCACAACATACAAACATTTTATGTTGGATTATAAATACACTTACAGCTCAACAATAAGAAAAAAGGCAGAAATATAATAAGCATGTTTGAGCTAATTTTGCTAGGGGCAAATACTTGAAACACTGCTTATTCTTGTTTCACTATAAAGAGGTTGAAACTTGCTTTGGAAACAGGCATTAAGAGAAAAATATTGGGAGAGGGGAGCACACCTAGCAGTGTGGCTCAGGGGTTACTCCTGGCTTGTACTCAGAAATTGCTCCTGGCAGGCTCAGGGGACCATATGGGATGCTGGGGATGGAACCTGGGTAGGTCCCAGGTCTGTTGCATGCAAAGCAAACAACCAACCATTGTGCTATCCCTCCAGACCCCTAGCATTAACAAAATTAATTACTTGAACACTTGAAACCTCTGCTCTCCCCTATTATTTGGAAAGTGCTAACATTGCTCAAACAATCCTCTAGCTAGAGAATTCCCATTTTCCCAGAAGTTTCCCACTGTGGGAGGCAATGCCTCACTTTGGTCAGCAACTTGGACTGTTTACTTAATTTTCACATTCTTCATGCTGGCAAAATCACAGCAACATTTTTGTCCCTAATTAATGGTCCTTGAAGAAAAAGTAGTGTGCCTCGTTCTATATTAATGATGTTTGGTTCCCACATTTCAGCCTTCCTTCCTTGTTTTCCAAGCTGTTTTTGTTTACATCTACTGATTTGTTTTTAAATGTCAAGCACACCATAAAACACATTCTCTGTTTACAAAGCTTGATGGGCACATTACCCCAGATTTAAAAGACCTGGAATTTCAAGAGTCCCTCAGTTACAAACCAACATAGTGTTTAGAGCTAATAAACTTCTCTCCTGAGTTTTCCCGTCTGAAACCATAACCCCTTATGGGCAAAGGCAGTGAAAATTACTCACCAAGTGAACATAAGGCACAAAGTAGCCAAAAAGTGCAGCTGGTATTCCAAGAGCCCACACGGCATAAGCTGGCACCTTGAAGAGGGCAAAATTGAAAACTTTTTTTTGAGGACTGAATTTTCTCCTGGAAAAGAGGGAGAATCTCTTGCCCCCTTTGGTTCCATTCCCTTTATCTTTGACACTGGAAGCAAGAGGTCGGTAAGTAAAGCCTGCCAGAAAGAGAACAAACATGAAGATGCAGAGGACTCTCATGGTGTAAAAGAGGTCCAGGCTTTCCGTCAGAACCTTTAAAAGGAAAGGCAACAAGATGGTGAAGATGCTGCTGCCAGCGGTGACAATGCCATTAACCAGTCCAAGGCGCTTCTTGAAATAGTGTCCCAAAATGACCAATGAAGGCTGGTATGCAAAGGAGCAGCCACAGGCAAATATGATTCCATAGGTAAGGTACAGAGGCTCGATGGAACTGTGTAAAGATGAAAAATATGGAGAGTGGCTTTTATTATTGGTATCACATGCTTGGGAAAGGAAACCTAATAGTAGAAGTACATTCTGATTAACCAATATATTTTCTACAAATAAATATTACCCTACAGCAGAGGCCAAAAACTTAATAAATCAAGAAAGAAGCCCTAAAAATATTTTCATTTCCATTAACTGGTTGGTAAAAATGCCTAGAGTATGTGAACTGTGGCTGAAAAAAGTCATTGTTGATTTTATCCCTCCTTCTTTTCCGGGATGTCAGATGAGCCATAAGTCATGGGGTAAGAGCTTGTCACAGTCCAGAAATGAAGCTCGGTGCCAGGAAGGACCTTAGTCAAACTGAAAAATGATTAAATAAGCAGACAACTAGTGTCTACACAAGTTTGAAAACATTTGAACTGAACTATGAAAACCCCATTATTTACAGAACTTCCCCAGACGCTTCAGTAAGCAACCTCTTCAGAAAAAGCTGCATTTGATATTTTTTTTCTCAAAGTTAAGTCAGGAACATTTGTCTAGAGGAGCAGTTGTGTCTCCTTTTTTGCTAGCCTAAGGACTGCAGAACAACCTTCGCCCTGGTTGTTCTTGGTGTTGTGCAAGATAACAAGAAATCAAATTTTGACTGTGGAGAGACTAAATGAAGTGTGTTCATTAATGATTTCAGTTTTTAAGCTCTCAGGCCAGGTATGTCCCAAAATAAAAAAAAATACTCAGAATTCTATAATTTAACTAAATAATGAAATTACAACTCCCTATGAAGGTACAGGAGTTCTTTGAACTTGAGAGCAAAATAAAACACGTTTTAAGATTTTTTTTTCTTTTGAAAAGTTCAATTCAAAAGACTATTTATGAACAGTACAGGAAAACTATTAGAATCAAAGATTAAGTTGGTTAATAATTAAGTTTTGGACAATGTTAGTGGAAGCAATGTGCTGAAGTATTCACAAGGAATCTAATAAAATCAAAGCGAGTTTGCAATCCTCTCTCTCACAGGATTGCCCTTCACTCGCTAGTCCAGGGCTAACACTATCTTTAAAAAGGCTCTGGAAATAATAAATTTAATAAAGGCTCTAATAAATGTTATTCAAATTTTATGAGTCATCACACTTCACTCAATATAGATACATTTAATAGCTATAATGTTCCAGGTAATTGGTGGAAAAAATTAATGTGTTATGTCCTTTTTATAGTCTGTTAAGGAACAAGAAATTGAACCTGTATAAAAGGAATAGCAACAGAACAAAAAATATTTGGATTCACATCATTTTTCCACATCTAATTATAACTTTTCTATGTATTGGTGAATGTTTCATTTACCTGTCAATTTAAAATAGCTACAGTAATTTACTCCTTAAGGTACTAATTTATTTTTATGGAACAATTTTCAGAAAAAGATTTATTGCAGTTTTGCCTTTTTCAAAACATATTAAAATTATTAACAGCAACACAGATTTTATCATTATCAGTTTCTGTGCAACAATATCACAATATTGTAAAGCTGTCAGTCATGTACATGTCACAAACACTAAGTGATGGGTGAGATTCGCTTTATATTTTTTCTGCATTATAGTATAGGAGCTTTGGGGTGATATTTTCACTGCCATTGAGACTTTTTTACTACTAAACTTGAACCTCAGTAAGATGATTCAAACTGTTGAAGTATGGCAATTGAAATAAGCATTGTGAAAATCACAAAGACACCAACTGTGTGTACAAAAAGGGATCAGAAAAGGACATTGAAGTTTCCTGGAGATGCTAAAGAAGATTTTCTAAGAAGACGGAACTTGAACTAGAGGAAGATCAGTGGATTCATGACAAGGATGCTAGAAATTTATTTAGACACAATTTCCCTTGCTCCTATATATTGCTCTCAAATGCTGTTAGTTTTTGGTTACAGTGACTCAATTTTATAAAAAGGGAGAGAGAAAACATTACATGAAGTAAAGACAATAGGGATTCAAGAAATTGTATTTTAGTTAAGGAAATGGTAAGAGAAAAGCATACAGAAAGGAAAAAGAGAGAGTAGAGGGAGGAGGGAGAGATAGAGGTCTTTAAATTTGAATTATTTATAGTTTAGAACACTTAGTGTTAATGTTTATGGCTCTGATGTACACAATTACCATATTTCACTCCCACCAAAGTGCCCCAAACCCTCCACTAGTGTTTTTATGTTATCTTCAATCTTACCTCTTTATTTCCCTCTACCTGCTCTCTTGCTCACTCTTCTCAATTGTGCCATCTAGAGACATTCCCTTTTCTTTTTTTTCTTTTTTTTTTTTTTTTTTGGTTTTTGGGTCACACCCAGTGACGCTCAGGGGTTACTCCTGGCTATTCGCTCAGAAGTCGCTCCTGGCAGGCACGGGGGACCATATGGGGAACCGGGGGATCGAACCGCGGTCCGACCTAGGTTAGCACAAGGCAAGGCAGGCACCTTACCTTTAGTGCCACCGCCCGGCCCCCGAGACATTCCCTTGTTTTTAAACCAGTTATTTCTTTTTTAAGGGAGGAGGGCTCAGAAGTACTCAGAGATTATTCCTGGCTCTGCACACACACAAGGATCACTTATAGCAGTGCTTGTGGAACATGATGGATAGCAAGGATCATATCTGGGTCAACTATGCGCAAGGCAAACACTCTATCCGCTACACTACTGCTCTGGCTGCAAAACCAGATATTTATTTTTATTGATGTTCTTGTTTGGGGGTTACACCTGGCTGTGCTCAACACTTATTCAATCTCCACAGAATGTTGGAGATTGAACCTAGTTCAGCTGCAAGCAAGGCAATGCCCTACTTATTGTACTATTGCTCTGACTTAGATTCCATTTCTTTCTTTTTTAAAAAAAGATTTTTGTTTTTGTTTTTTTTTGGGGGGCATACCAGGTAATGCTCAGGGGTTACTCCTGGCTATATGCTCAGAAATCGCTCCTGGTTCGGGGACCATATGGGGTGCCAGGGATCGAACCCAGGTCCCTCCTGGGCAGTTGCATGCAAGGCAAAATACCCTGCTGCTGTGCTATCACTCCAGCACCTCCATTTATTTCTTAACTCAGTGTTATTCTCACAGTGAAGGGGATTTACTGGTAGAACTGGAGCTGGGAAGATGCATTTGATAGAAATAAATGTGCTATTCAGTTCTTGGCAGTTAATCTCTTTTTAATGTCTTAGAAACATCTTTTAACAGGCACAAGTGAAGCATATTAACAATATGCCTATTAACATAAAAACAATGAAGCAAATGAACATATTAACTTATTAAAATAAGAAGGTTTAAGCTGCCTTTGGCCACTTCATTTTGCTGTATTCATTTAGCTCTTTACCATGTTATTTATTTATTAAAATAATAAAAAAATAAACAAGTATTCTCTACCACATTGAAAAAAAGCAGCAAAGTTTGGTTTTCTATACAAAGATTTCATATCAAGCTTATGAATAATTTCAAATACTACTTTTCCCTTTCTACCGGAAGTTGAGCTGATCTCAACCTAAGGTTATTACTTCAAACAACTCCCTGTTAAAACTTGGGATCTCTTCAGATTTTTATGTGAATAGAAAATAAGAAGAGAAATATTTTTCTTGGCTCCAAGGACAAAAACCTGCTGACTGATGTCTAGGGAACATATACATGCTGACTGATGTCTAAGCCTTCGGTGCTTTACAAGCAAAATCATTCTATTCTCAAGCTCTGGTTTGCTGCTATGGATAACAATGTATAAATTCTACTAGTTAAAACTTCCAGTAAAGAAAAACAGAAATTACCTGTACATACATTAAAGTTTCTGGGAAAAAAAAACACTAAAAATCAAATAATCCTTGAAAGGCAATATGAAGAACCAAGTCCTTACCTTACAAAAGAACTAGCCATGAGTCCAATGAATCCAACTGCAGCACCCACAATAGCTGTTTTCCGGCAACCAAATATGTCTGTGCAGACACTGGCTATTGGGCAGCAAAAAAATATCATTCCCATGGAGAGGGAACTTACCAACGCTGTAAAAGGAGAGAAAAGAAATTATAAGTGTAAATCTAATTTGTACTTGTCTCATGGCATATAATAAGTACATACTGAGAAAAAATATCAATACAAAAGATTGTTACCCAGACCTTCATACCAGGTATATGAAGGAGAAATTTGAATTACTAAAATAACTGAGAGGCTGGAGTGATAATACAGTGGATACGGTGCTTGCCTTGCACCAGGCCCACACAGGGTTTGATCCCTGAGGGTTCTCATTGTCCTGGTATTAGTAGATAATCACTTTATTTATTAAACTAGCCAGAACTGATTACTGAGTGCAGAGGCAGTAGTAATCCCAGCGCACTACCAGATATGGCCCCAAAATGAAACAAAATAAACAACCCTCTCAGTAGTAACACAACTGAATTTATTATTCAATTAGTAACAAATCTCAATCATTGCTCAAAGCATCAGCAGATCTAATTATAATTAGTGTGGCAATTATTCGTGTATTTAATTTAATTCTTGGAGTATATGCAATTAAATACATCAAACATTCTCCAATGGCCTAAACACCATTAATCTTGACCATGATACTATGATTGTAAGCAACTTCTAATCTATGAAAAGAAATTCATTCAGGGGCATGAGAAGGAGAGATGAATTAAAAGTGCATGCCTAAATGATCAAACTACAAAGTCAGAATACTGGTAATTTCTGGAGCACAGGATAATTATAACCATTTGAGCCATGTAATTAAGAATAAATCATTTGTACAGGTACAGGCTTTATTTCTTTTTGTAAGGAAATCAAGCCATACTTTAGAGGACTGACTTCTCATTGTCCTGGTATTAGTGGGTATTCACTTTATTTATGGAACCAAAAACCTATTTGATCTGGGTCCGGGAGATAGCATGGAGGTAAGGCGTTTGCCTTTCATGCAAAAGGTCATCGGTTCGAATCCCGGTGCCCCATATGGTCCCCCGTGCCTGCCAGGAGCAATTTCTGAGCATGGAGCCAGGAGTAACCCCTGAGCACTGCTGGGTGTGACCCAAAAACCAAAAAAAAAAAAAAAAAAAACTAACAAAAAAAAAACCTATTTGATCTGTTTTCTAAAATTATGTAATATTTACCAATTTAAAAAAGAATAGTCAGGGTTAGAGAGATAGATCAGAGGCTGAAAGGCATGCCTTGTAGATTCTAATCCTGAGCTAAATCTCAAGTACTGCACGGATCCTAGAACTTTGCCAAGTGAAATCTTAGTGATCTCAGAGCACTGATGGTCCTTAGATTGGGGGGGCGGGGTCTATGCTCTGAACTATAATAAGACTGTGTTTGGGACACAGTGCTTGAGGGGGCCTTTTCCCATTTTATGTGAGGAATGAATATATCAAGTTTTTAATTCTTCTTCACTTTTCTTTTTTTGCCTCCCCCTTGCAAAGCACTTAACTCTTGCCCTTTGGGCTTCATGGTACATTATAGATTTTTTTTTAATATATAAAAAAAGTCCCTTCACCATAAAAAATTCTTCTTCACTTCTTTAATTATTTTTGTTTGTTTTTGATTTTTGTGGTTTTTGGGTCACACCCGGCAGTGCTCAGGGGTTACTCCTGGCTCCATGCTCAGAAATTGCTCCTGGCAGGCACGGGGACCATATGGGGCACCGGGATTCGAACCGATGACCTATTGCATGAAAGACAAACGCCTTACCTCCATGCTAGCTCCCGGGCCCCCTCTTTAATTATTTTTGATGTTTTGGTCACACCCAGCAGTAAGCAGGACTTACTCCTGGCCCTGTGCTCAGGTGGTGAGCACACCACTCCTGGTGGTGCTCAGGAAATCATATTAGATGCCAAGAATTAAATCTGGTTGGTTGCATGCAAGGAAAGCACTCTACTGCTATACTGTTGCTCCAGGCATGTAAATTCCCCTTTAAAATTATTAATGGGGTCGGAGAAATAGCACAGCAGTCGGGAGTTTACCTTGCATACTGCTGACCTGGGTCAGACCCAGATTTGATCCCCAGCACCCCATATGGCCCCCTGAGCCTGCCAGGAGTGGTTTCTGAGAGCAGAGCCACGAGTAACCCCTGAGTGCTATCAGTGTGGCCCCAAAAACCCAAAGCCAAAATAAATAAATAAATAAATAAATAAAATACAAACAAATAAAATAAAATCATTAATAGGAAGGCCAGTGTGACATTTCAACAAGGCACTTGCCTTGCAGGTTTGATTTCCAATGTCCCGTGTGGTCTCTGAGTGCACCAGGAGTGATTCCTAAATGCAGAACCATGAGTAATTCCTGAGCACCACTGGGTATGACTCCAAAACAAAATAAAAATACATAAAAATTGTAACAGGAAAGCTGCAAAGCCACCAAATCATCCCAGGTGGACTGATCAATCTCTGGGCTGAAAACTTTCCCCACACCCATTTCCAGAGCAGCCTAGCAGTTACCACACCCAAACCCTTCCAGTTTTATATGAATGGCTCAAAACCCTACCATTTATAGTATTATAAAGGACAGTCATAAAAACTTTTTAATTTAAAACCAATTATTTACAAAGTTATTGATATTTGAGTTTTAGGCATACAATATTTCAACACCAAACCCACTGCCAGTGTCAACTTTCTTCACCCAGTGTTCTCATGGTGCCTCCATCCTCATCCCCCAGTCTACCGCCTTGACAGACACATTTCAAAATTTGGTGGATGAATCTTAGATCTCATGTTTTTCAGTGTTGCTGAGTCTGTACTTTGGATATATAATCACACCACTCTCTCACGTCACCAGTGTAACTGAAACCACAACCCTTATTGCCCCATTATTTTTCTTTCTCATCTTCTTCCTTCCCCTTTTGAAAATAAAATGATTTTCTTTGGAGGGCAGTATTTGGGGCTACACCCAGCAGTGATGGCAGTGCTCAGGGGTTACTCCTGGCTCTGTGCTCAGAAATCACTCCTGGCAGGCTTGGGACCACATGGGATGCCAAGCATCGAAACCGAGTCCTTCTTGGATCAGTCACGTGCAAGGCAAATGCCCTACCACTGTGCCGTTGCTCTGGTCCCAAAATAAAAGTTTTTTTTGTTGTTGGTTTTTTGTTTGTTTGTTTGTTTTTGGTTTTTTGGTTTTTGGTTCATACCCAGCAGCACTCAGGGATTACTCCTGGCTCTATGCTCAGAAATCACTCCTGGTAGGCTCAGGGGACCATATGGGAAACTGGAATTCAAACCACCGACCTTCTGCATTCAAGGCAAATGCCTTACCTCCATGTTATCTCTCTGGCCCCAAAATAAAAGTTTTTAATAACAAAAATAATCACCTCAAAATGGATCATGAACCAAGTGAGAAAGGAAAAACTCTAAAAACTTCTTCTAGAAGAAAACACTGGAGAAAATCTTTAAAATCCATACAAGAAAATACTGGTAAACTTGACCAAAACTAAGAATTTCCCTTTAAAAGATACTATTAAGATAATGAAAAGAGGGGCCGGAGAAATATAGCACAGTGGTACAGCATTTGCCTTGCAAGTAGCCAATTCAGGATGGATAGTGGTTCGAATTCCAGAATCTCATATAGTCTCCTGGGCCTGCTAGGAGCAATTTCTGAGCACAGAGCCAGAAGTAACCCTGAGTGCCGATGGGTATGACCCAAAAACAAACAAACAAACAAAAAGATAATGAAAAATCACAAATTTGAAGGGAAATTTGAAAGCCACATATTAAAGAATTTGGATACAAATTATTTTTTAAATTCTCAAAACAAGCGAAAGAGGCAATCAACCCAACTAAGAAATATAAATAAAAGATTAAGGGTTGAAGTCACTGTGTAAATAAAAGATATAAACAAAGGTCAAAGAGATAGGACAGGGGTGGCGAACAAGTTCGACACAAAGAGCCAAAATTTTAAACTGTGAGAGTCAGAGAGCCACACCATGCAGTGACCTGCCAAAACAGACAAACACTCACACAAAGGCATATAATTTTAACAATAATCTATTAAACACATGTTGCGTGTTGCCATTTTGAGTGAGGGTCAAAATCCTGCAGTGATGGTGAGGGTGTGCTGAGTCCTCCACACTAAGAACTCAAGGTAAGATGTGACCCAACATGTGACACACGGGTCCCCCCCCTTCTCTGGCCCTGTAGTTGTTTCTGAGGGATGGGAGACAGGAGGATGCAGCCTGGGGTATGACAGGACTCTGCGGTTGGAGATCTCTCCTCAGAGGTCCCTCCTCAGAAGCAGCAGAACAAAATCCAAACTTGGCAAAGAGCCACAGGATACAAAAGAATGATAAGAGGCAAAGAGCCCCATTCATTTTGGCCTGGAGCCGCTTGGGGGTTGAGAGCCACGTGTTTGCCACCCCTGAGATAGGACAACAGGTAAAGTGCTTGTCTTGTATGTAGCCAAGCCAGGTTCTGTACTGCATGTGCCATCCCCCAAGCTTACTAAAAGTGATTCCTGAGTACAGAGCCAGGAATTAACCCCTGAGCACTGTTGGGAATGGGCCCAAAACAAAAACAAAAACAAATATAAGATATACAAATGAAAAAATGTTCAATTGCATTTGTCATGAAAGAATTGTAGACTAAAACAATAAAAACTATAGGCACCTCCTAGAATGAGTAAAGCAAAAAGGACTACACATGCCAAGTGATAATAGTGTTCACAACAACGGGTATAGTCACAGTCTGCTAATGAGACTATATAAAATAGTATAAGCCTCTCAATGGTGCTGGGGCAGTGCTTTGTGCTTGGTCCAGTTCAGTGCTCAGCCCTAACACTGCTATGATCTGTCTGGAGGTACAGGGGAACAAAGCCATCCTGATATTGCTCAAGGCCCTGAGAGTTATACCTGCCAAAGCTCAGGGAACAATGCAGTGCCAGGGATTGATTCCAAGGCCTCACATTACTACCTTAAGCCATATCTCCAGCCCTTTAAGAATTAAAGAATTATTTAAAAAAAAATTTGCAATGACAGGTATGGAGCCCCAGGCATATACAGACAAGGCAAATGATCTACAACTGAGTCGCACTTTCAGTAAATTTCTTCAAGTTAACTACATCACTACCTTATAGCCTAGTCATTTCACTCCTAAATATTAACCTAAAATAAGCAAGAACAGATGCCCATACAAAATTTTGCATATAGAGACTAGAGATGCCTTATTTCTCTTTGAGAGACTGCACCTGGTAGTGATCAGGGGTTACTCCTGGTTCTACACTCAATAAATTATTCCTGGTAGGCTCAGGGAACCATATGAGAAGCTAGGGATTGAATCCGGGTCAGCTAGTGCAAGGCAAATATGCTTACTTTGTGTGCTATCACTCCGACCCTAGATGCCAGGAAAAAAAGAAAAAGCTGGAACAAGTCCAGATGTCCATAAATAAATAACTTAACAAATTCAGGTGTATTTATATAGTAAACCTAGAAATATATATAACCTAGAAATAGGAGCGAAAGATCAATAAATATAATGTGGAAAATTCCAAAATAAAAATGATCAGTGGGACCAGAGCAGTGGCGCAATATTAGGGCATTTGTCTTGCACGCGGTGACCTAGGACAGTCCGTGATTCAATCCCTGGCATTCCATATGGTCCCCCAAGCCAGGAGTACATAGCCAGGAGTAATCTCTGAGCATCACCAAGTGTGGCCCCCCCAAAAAAAAATCAATAAAAAGGTATGATTCCATTTATATAAAATTCTAATAAATATAATCTATACTGATAGTAAATATATCTGGTAATATGATTGTAATTATCTGGTAAATGGGAAAGAGAGGTTAATGGTTAAAAGAGGTACAAGAAACCTTTTTGGTATGATGGATATGTTAACACTCATGAAAATGGCAAGAACTTCATTGAGGGGCCAGAGATAGCATGGCCTGCCAGGAGTGATTTCTGAGCACAGAGCCAGGAGTAACCCCTGAGTGTGACCAGGTGTGACCCAAAAACAAAAATCAAAAAACAAACAAAAAAAGAATTTCATTGAGATGTATGCAAATGATGAAACAGTAAATCACAGGCTTTATATATGATTGTGTATTAAATGTCAGTTATGCCTCAATAATGCCAAATTTTTTTTGTTTGTTTGTTTTTGGGCCACACCCAGTGGTGCTCAGGGGTTACTCCTGGCTGTTTGCTCAGAAATAGCTCCTGACAGGCACGGGGGACCATATGGGACACCAGGATTCGAACCAACCACCTTTGGTCCTGGATCAGCTGCTTGCAAGGCAAACTCCACTGAGCTATCTCTCCAGGCCCAATAATGCCAAATTTTTAAATAAACTATATGAGCTGTTTCAATAACTAAAAACATATCTGTAAACAAACACACAATCTTGGTTGCACATCTTACCATCTCTGTCACTAAGGGAAAAGAGGGAAAAGTAGAAGAGGGGAGATGAATAAAATATAAAAGTTAGGATGGCTCTATCAACCATCTTAACTAACCTGACATTTATAGAACTATATCTGATAGAAGAGAATTTGCTCTGCCAGGAAAATGGTTAATTACTGAGGTGGGTAGGAGGGGACAGATGGAGGAGAGAATTAACATTTCTGTGAACCACCTAACCTGCAAAAAAGAGCTGGCACAAAATTGTCATCAGATCCTCAGGCAACCTTGGGAAATCTTCCCTCCTTCCCTCCACCCACTTCCTGCCATCTCTCCTCTTTTTCTTCTCCTTCTCCTTCTTTTAACAGCAGTAGAATCTCTTCAGTCTCAACCTTTTAAATATTTTTGGTGCTAACCTTTATCCCAGGCAGGTGTTGTTTTTGTTTTTAACCAGGGGAGAAAGAAAACGTGAGCAACAGTACAGTGAATAGGACTCTTGCTTTGCATTTGATCAACCCAGGTTTGATCCCCAGAATCCCATAAGCTTCCCCAAGTACTACCAGGAGTAAGTTTTGAGCACTGCTGTTTGTGACCTCCCTAAAATGAAATAGCTAAATAAAAAAAATAAACATGGGGTAAAGATATATATATATATATTTTTTTTTGGGGGGGGGTCACACCCGGCAGTGCTTAGGGGTTACTCCTGGCTGTCTGCTCAGAAATCACTCCTGGCAGGCACGGGGGACTATATGGGAAACCGGGATTCGAACCAACCACCTTTAGTCCTGGATTGGCTGTTTGCAAGGCAAACGCTGCTGTGCTATCTCTCTGGGCCCAACATGGGGTAAAGATATTAGTGGTGTTAGGAAACTTATTATATTTGTGCAACTTTGTTGGGGTTCAAACTAAACATTTGAAATAGACACAGAAATAAGAAGTCAAAAAATAAGAAGTCACAGAATCAATCCTCTTTAAAAATAATTTCTCCGTGGGCCAGAGCGGTGGTGCAGCAGTAGGGTATTTACCTTACATGCAGCTGACTTATGACGAACTGCCGGTGTCCCATATGGTCCCCCAAGCCAGGGCGATTTCTGAGCACATAGCTAGGAGTAATCCATGAGCATCACCAGGTGTGGCCCAAAAAACAAAAACAAAAAAAATTCTCTGGTACACATGGCCAGGGGTGATGCTTGGTGGTATAAAAAGCTATCCCTGTCTACAGAAGATCACAATCAAGCCTATTTAAGACAAAATCTAGCCTTCCAATACAATGGCACAGTGAAGTCACATTTCATGTCTGTTACAAACACAAAGCAAGAATACAAGACCAGACATGGTCTTGGGGTTATGGGGTACAGAACTACCCCAAAAGAATTTGTAAATGCTGGGCTTGCTTCCAGGGTCCAAGACTAGAAACAGATGTTGAGCGTTGTAAAGAATTAGAACTGTTTCTTTGTGACAAGGGAAGTAGCTCAGTGGTACAGCACGTTCTTCACATGTCCTACCTTCAACCCTGGCACCAAAAGAAACAGGAAGAAGAGCAAAGAGGAAGCAGAGGTGGAGAGCCAAAGCTCAGTGGCTGAGTAACGGTGAGAATTTACCAGCACTGTGAAAAAAGGAAGCTGGAGAAAGAGTGACTTGGGTGGGACCTTTTAGATGTCTCTCCAGTTTAAAGATTAGGAACCTACAAAACTCCAGAGGAATACAGAAAATATAGATGCCTCAAACCTATGCCCCTGAATTAAGGTCACCCACTAGCTCTCTGGGTGAACCTGTGGGAATATTTTATTTATTCTGTAGGCAAGAAACTTATATGGCCTTGTTTTGAGCTGAGAATTCAAAAACCAAGGACCAGATAGAAGAAAATACAACTATTTATGAGAGAATGAGGAAGGTGAGAATCAATCAACCAAAAATAATATACCTCCTATTCAGGATGTTTCTGTAAACTCAAATTCCAAAAACCTGAAACCAATGCAATGCTTAAAACCAGTCAACAAAAGAATCAATTAGTAAATGCAATTACTCCACATGAAAGTACATCTATAGACTTGTCAGGTAATTAATCCAAAGAGAGTATATTTAGGGCAGGAGAGATAGCATGGAGGTGGAGTGTTTGCTTTGTATGCAGAAGGACGGTGGTTCAAATCCCGGCTTCCATATGGTCCCCCGAGTCTGCCAGGAGCAATTTCTGAGCATAGAGCCAGGAGTGACCCCTGAGCACTGCTGAGAGAGAGAGAGAGAGAAAGAGAGAGAGAGAGAGAGAGAGAATATTGGGGCCGGAAAGATAGCATGGAGGTAAGGCTCCTGCCAGGAGCGATTTCTGAGCATAAAGCCAGGAGTAATCCCTAAGCGCTGCCGGGTGTGACCCAAAAACAAAAAACAACAAAAAAAGAAATTAAAATATTATTTTAAAAATTAGGAAATTTAGTGCCTCTAGCACTGGAGTAATAGAACAGTCTTGCATGTAGCTGACCCAGATTCGATCCCTGGGATCCCATATAGTTCTCAGTGGGATCAAAAGTATTTCCTGAGCTCAGAGTCAAGAATAACCCATGAG
>PVKC010015679.1:0-21279 GCA_004027635.1 Crocidura indochinensis
CACACACACACACACACACACACGCTTGTATTCCTAGTCCCTTGAGTACTGCCAAGTGCAATCCCTAAGAACCAAGAGATGTGGTCCCTGGGACCGGGCGGTGGCACTGAAGGTAAGGTGCCTGCCTTACCGCGATAGCCTTGGACCGACCGCGGTTCGATCCCTGGTGCCCCATATGGTCCCCCAGGCCAGGGACGACTTCTGAGCGCATAGCCAGGACTAACCCCTGAGCATCACTGGGTGTGGCCCAAAAACCAAAAAAAAAAAAAAAAGAGAGAGATGTGGTCCCAAATCGAGGAGGGGGAAGAGAGACAGAGACAGAGTAACACTAAGACACAGAGAAAGATAGAGATCCTTGAAATAATACAGAATCTAAAAGAGTATTTGTTATCAGTTTATTGTGCCCATAGGTCATTCTTAGACCACTCTATTCTACTTCCAGATTAAGTTACTGGTAGGATTTGAAAGTCATAGTTGAAATTCACTTTTAGGTGAAGAAAATTTAAGTTTATTTTAAAAGCAAGCTATTCTAAAATAGATTATTATATTGTGAATTAACTTTTTATTATATGTTAATAAGTAGAATTACCACAATCTGTTCATCAATGAATTTTTGTTTTTGTTTTTGGGTCACACTCGGTGGTGCTCAAGGGTTACTCTTTGCTCTGTGATCAGAAGTCTCTTCTGGCAGGCTCAGACTCTTAAGACCATATGGGAAGCCGGAATTCGAACCAGGGCTATCCTGTGTTGGCCGTGCGCTATTGCTCTGGTTCTCTGATCCATGAATTTTATGACACTGACCTTGTATTATAATTGGTCATTTAAAAACCACATTTTTAGATTCATGGCTTTTACATAATAAGTTACTATAATATTTAATTTAAAATATAATGAATTATTTGTGTGTCCTGACAGCCTTCCTACTGGAGCAATGAATACATGAGTCATAATTCTGTGAACTTCATGCTTTTAACTTTTTCTTTTACTAACATTCTTTTGTTAGTGGCAGCATCATTATGCTAAAAGGTATGCTTTAATGTAATTGTATGCTATCTAAAATGCCTATAGGAGTATTGTATTAAAGACTCAACTCTGATTTTGAATCCTCCACTACTAACAATTTATTTTGCAGTAATACCTCAAAGTACATTATTTTTCATCTTATTTAAAATAATATTTGTACATAATTACATTTGGATAAATCTTTTCAACGTATGAGTTAGTTATTTAGCCCTAAGTATTAAATACTTTAATGTCTCCATCAATATAGCTCTTAACTTATTCTTATAGGTAAGTTGAAAATCTTGCATATATACAGCCTTGTCAGGCAAATGCCATAGGCTAAAATTGAAGATAATAGCTTTAAGATTCATGTCTCCTCTTAGTGGTTAGAGTTGTCTTGAAATGACAGTTTTGAAGGACATAAACTGACATCAAAGGATTCAAATGATCTAGTTAGATCAATTAATGTTAATTTTCATCTTCCATTAAATTGTTTTAATGTTTCTCGTTTCTCCTTTTTTCTAGCCAAGCCCTATACCAAGTCCTGTTTTGGGGCAAAAACCAAATGCTAGTCAGTCATTGCTTGTATGGTGCAAAGAAGTTACAAAAAACTACCGGGGAGTGAAAATCACTAATTTTACTACATCGTGGAGAAATGGTTTATCTTTTTGTGCAATATTACACCACTTTAGACCAGATTTGATGTAAGTAAAAACATTTACCATTCCCTATGAATATTTTGCAAGTAATATTTATTTTTTGAGGTGTTGACTCCCAAAGAATGCTCAGAGGGTCTGGGAACTAGCTGTGTAGGCCTGGCTGTTCAGTTCATTTCAGTGACTGGGGCCTGGGAATTTTGGCCCTGTGGTGCTGAAGACTGTGGGTTCACACCCAGGGTCTGGCACCTCAGGGAAATATCTGATATGCTAGGGAGTGAAGTGTGTGATATCAAGGGTCGAACTCCAGACCTAATTTATGCTAGGCATGTATTCCAGCCCATTAAATTGTCTCCCTAAGCCCCAAATAATAAGATTTCTTAACACATGGCCTAATGTATTATGACTTTATGTTTGGGATTCTTTTTTATTACCTTAAGACTTTGTGGGGTTTTTTATTCTGTTGTTCTTGGTTTGGAGCAGTGCTCAGGAGCTGCTCCAAGGCTCTGCACTCAGAAATCATTCCTGGCTGATTTGGGAGACCTTATGGGATGCCAGAGATCAGACCCGGGTACAAAGCAAACACTTTTCCCACTGGCTATCACTCTGGCCCTAAAACTTTATTTTTTTAGAGGAAAATTATATGTCAGAAAAAAATTCTTTCTCTGGGATTAAAAAAAATAAAAAAATGTTTTTCCCTCATCTCAAAGAATTCGCTTTAAAATATTATGAAAATTAAATAATCCTGTAACTCTTGCTTGCTTTTTTTGTTTTGTTTATGGTATCAGGGATCAAGTCTAGAGACTTGTACATGCCAGGCATGAGTTCTACAACTAAGCCACATCCCCTACCTAAGAAAGACTAGAGTTCTTTGTACATTGATTACAGGGGCTTCAGGGCTGCCACATTATGTGTTAGTGTCGAGGCTTAGTCTCTGGTCCCCTCCCTCTCTTATAGATGGCAACTTTCTGTCAGTGAAATATGTAGTTAATTTTTCCTTAAATTTTCATGCTTTTGTTTACTGAGTTGCAGCAAAATTGCTAATGTTTAATATTACTATATGTAAAATTTAAGATTATTTCATTCAAAAAGTTGTTATTATTATTAGATACCCTTTGTACCTACTGTGTCATTTTCTCCTTCAGTGATTACAAGTCTCTGAATCCTCAAGATATTAAAGAGAACAACAAAAAGGTAAGAATTGACAAGGGAAAAAAATACAATGCTAAAATAAGTTTCAATGTTAGCTTCTTTGCAAGCTTTTTTTTTTTTTATTTTGGGAAAACTGAGGTTATTCTGTGAGGTCATCTGCAGCTTACAGAAAGTATTTGGCTGCTTCCTATAGTTCTAATAGGATGCTTCATTTACTCTAGCTTACCGAGGATCTTTAGGTATCACGGATAGAGCACAGGGCCAGAAGTGACATCAGATTACAATATGTATAATGAAATGCTAAATTTCTCTTATTCAGTATTTAGCTTTAAAAAGTGCACCTGAAACTGTTGTGCCATAATTGGGAAAAGTTCCTAATAGTTATACATAAATAAAAGAATGCATAGATTCCTAAAAGTGGGAAGGTGAAAGTTGGGTTTTGTTTTTTGTTTTTTTACTTCTGGAAAACTAAGACTTTTCTTTCACATAATTAATTTATGTTCTGAGCTCAAAGCTACTCTTATTATAGTTAGGCAATTTTGATATTTGTAGCTGTCAATATATATACTGAGTTGTTCAAGCCCCCTAAGCAATCTGACTATGGCTACATGCTATAACCTACCTACTTTCCCCTATGCGCAGTACAATATTATGCTTTTTTCAATGTGCAATGTTAACCACAGTGTGAAAAGGAAGCATAAAACCCCTAATTCAATATAGAATGTAAGTATTCAGTTTTGTTTGGAATTCTTGTACGAAATGAAACATTTTCTTCAGCCAAAGAGTTAATGAAATGTATTGCTACCTTAAAATTAAGTTATTAACCTGAAATCTTTGTAAAGAATTCAAAGGATTCTAGAGCATGACCAAGGGGAAATGTGTATTTTCATTTCATAATTCTTTAAATGAAATTAATATTTTTAAAATTATGAATGAATTGTGTATGGCTTCTCAGTACATAAAAATGGAAAAATGCAGAGAAGATTAGCATGATCTCTATACAAGGATGAGATGCAAATTCATTAGGCATTCCATATTTTAAAATAATAGTAATAATGAATTGGGGCAATAAATGGCAATTTATTCATGACTGAAACTGTCACCTTTACAAACTCTGATATCTTGTTATAATTGTTAAATATAAGAACTTCGTTTAACTTATCACTTTTTTAAGTTATATTAGGTTAGTGCATAAAGGCACATAAGTTACCCTTTCTCAAAATTAGTTTTACTGTTATGTTCATAGTTTTCTTCTTCAGTTTCATTGATTTATTTTATAATTCTGTATATTTAATATGTAAAACATCCTAAGAAGGGTTTCCTTGACAAAAGACTTCTTCGAACAAAATACTGATGAATAATCTCTGACCTAGGCAGATAATTTCCAAACATTTCATACTGCAAACTTATATGTATCTGAACTCTGGTCTGGGGACTAGTAATTGGAAAGTTTTATTAAAATATATTTTAAGTTAAGTCACTACAATATTTTGTGATATTACAATACTTTTGAAGTTTTCTTATAGTTGCTGACCTATCATAACAGTCACTCCACCATTATCTCGTCGTCCCTTTCATTCTCAGATATCTCCCACAGTTAAAAAAATATTCTATAAGGGACTCTCTTCCTCTTTCCACCTTGTGTCCTCTGCATATTTTTCAGTAACTAGTTTGTTTCACTGAAAAGATTATAGATTATATAATAGATTATAGATTATATTGGCAATGAGAATTTGAGTCAAAATAGCTTTTTACTTTAATTGCACTCTAAAATAAATTGCAATTTAAAATGTTGGTTTCTTTGCAAGAACATGAAATTGGCCTTAAAGAAATTAATTTTAACGTTGCCAATTATATAAATCATCTTTATAGTGCACATGCTACAAACTAAGTCATTTTCATGAAATTTTTGTTATAATTTGGAAGAGCCTTTATCTAATAAAATGAAATAGCTTGGTTTTATCAATTAAATTTTAATTGTGATATATGACATTATCACAAGAACATGTAACAAATTCAACGCTAAAATCAAAAAGCTAAATGCAAAATAGCATAGTGAAATAAATCATTTTTATGAAATGAAGTTTTCAAGTTACTGCTTGAATTTCGAAAAGAAAATACTGTTTATTTTACCTATTTTAGTGCATTTGACAGCTCATTAATTTATATTATTTTTCAAAAAATTTATAGTAATTATAGAATTTAAATAATAGTAATAATAGAACACACTGTATATTGACATGTTATTGCAAAAAGACATCAGAATATCTTACTAAACATTTTTTAATTAGATCTTGCTAGGCAGATCATCAGTGAGATTTTGCATAGCTCTTTGGTTTTATATTGATGATGCATACTTCAATAAACATTTGTTTTATAGTTTTCTTTTCAGCACTCTGCTAGCTTTTTCGGGAGTATGAGTTGCTACCTGCAGTTTATTTCTGACCACACAGTCCTTCAATTAACCTCAACTACCCCTTGAGAGGACTGAATGCTGCACAAGAAACAATGTTTCTATTCTAGGTTCCTTGCAGTTCACACCATCACTGACATTGACTTCTGCCTTGATAGGCAGAATAATATTCAGGACAAATTTTATCTGAAAGACCTCTTTTTTTTTTTAAACAAAGACATCTTTTAAAAAAAAAGTAGCTGGTGGTTGACCACTGCAGAAGATAACTCTCTGAGAAAATTCTTTTATAAAGTTCTGACATACAACAAATTTGTTTTTGTTTTGTTTTGTGTTGTTTTGTTTTGTTTTTGGAACCATTAGTGCGCATAAAATGAATTGCTAACATGAAGCTAAACACGAGCAAACTATTAACCCAAAGTAAGCCAATCATTTCCCCAGTCTCTAAAAGAAAAAGCACTGAATAAAAAGGTATTTACCTGTGATATTTGATCTTAACCAATATGACAGTGTTTAAGTAATTGGAAAATGTTTAGAAAATGGCCTGTGGTGCTTTTCCTGATAGTTTGCAATTGATGTCTGTCAATCAAGTTTTCAAGGCACTTGAGGAAAGTGACTTTAATTTTCCTAAAACATGTAAAATAACAAACAGTCCTATGCATGAACTCCAAATGAGCCATTCTCTCTAGTAAATATTTTTTGAAATACCTATATTATGAAAGAATGCTGTGAAAACTGAAGAAGTTTTTTTTTAATAATATCTTTATTTAAGCACCATGATTACAAACATGTTTGTAGTTGGGTTTAATTATAGAAAAACACCCCCCTTCACCAGTGCAACCTTCCCACCACCGATGAAGAAGTTTTAATATTGCAATTTATTTTTAATTGTCTTTCTTTTCCACATTTACTAAACTATAGAATGAGGCAAGCTTTAATTTAAAATAAATAGAAGTATATTTTAACATGTAAGTTTAATCCCTTCTTAATTATTGCAAATTTCCAAGTCTTTTAAAAAATATGAACTACAAGTCTACTAAAACTGACATTTTATATCCCAATGTAACAAGAGGAGAGTTCCTAATTTTTCCAACAGTAAACCTTTAGCCATATTTTTAACACTTCTTAACAACACAGTGCTGTTTTCAAGGGTTAGTTCAGGATAGTAATAATTAATTGTAAATTGAGAAACAGCTTTGATTCTTCAAAACTAGAAAAACCTGATGCGCCACAGTCATTTAAAGACTAACAAAAAGAATACAATGCAGCCTCACAGTTTCATCTAGGCTGTACAACTCCAAACATTTTAATTTTTTTCCCAAATGGTTGAAATGAATATAAGTCACTCTTCTCATTATGAAAATCAACCTTAGTTGATCATTTTAAAACCATTTTATATACTAGACTTAAAGAACATTTATTTATATTTTATACCTGATAATACAATTTTCATTTTTTATCTTGTCTAGACATAATTTTCCTTCACCAGTCACCACAAGTACAACCATGGAGGATAAAAAGTTGATAGAAATAATAAAGCATTATTCAGTGCTTCTTTATATCTTATTTTCTTTTCTTAAACATTAATGTTAAAGTATTTTAACTCATTTTTGTTGTTTCTTTTATTAGAAAAGATAATTTTAATTATTAGTAATAAAGGAAAATAATCATTCTCTTTCCTATTCCGAATTTTCAAATTTCTGACTTGGAATTTTATTTTGATTGCTTGGCATATTAGAAAAATAACACTTCATAATGCTCACTGTCACAATGGAAGGAAAATTTTGCCATTTTAAAAATTTACAGTTTATCTGTTTGTTCAAAATATCTCTTGTTTTTCTTTTTCTCGAGGCATATGATGGATTTGCCAGCATAGGAATTTCCCGGTTACTGGAACCATCAGATATGGTTTTATTAGCAATTCCTGACAAACTGACGGTGATGACTTATCTGTATCAAATAAGAGCACATTTCAGTGGCCAAGAACTAAATGTTGTTCAGATAGAAGAAAACAGCAGTAAAAGCACATACAAAGTTGGAAACTACGAGACAGACACAAATAGCTCTATTGATCAGGAAAAATTCTACGCAGAGCTTAGTGACCTGAAGCAGGAGCCTGAACTGCAGCCTCCTACCAGTGGAGCAGTAGACTTCTTATCCCAGGATGACTCTGTGTTTGTCAATGATAGTGGGGTCGGAGAGTCAGAAAGTGAACATCAGACCCCTGATGATCATCTTAGTCCCAGCACAGCTTCCCCTTACTGTCGCAGGACTAAAAGTGACACAGAGCCCCAAAAGTCTCAGCAGAGCTCTGGAAGGACTTCAGGACCGGATGATCCTGGAATTTGTTACACTACAGATTCAACTCATGCACAAGTTTTGTTAGGCAAGAAGAGACTACTGAAAACTGAGCCTTTAGAACTAAGTGACTTATATGTCAATGATAAGAAGAAGGATGTTTCTCCAGCCTCTATTTATGAGGAGACAGATGAGCAAAAGCTTCAAACTCTAGATATCAGCAGCAACGTAGAGCAAGAAAAATTAGAGCATTTCAAACCTTTGGAATGTGGATCAGATCCTGAGTCACCTGTCAAAAAAGCAACATTGTCTCCGTCTTCTAAGCTTGGATATTCATATAATAAAGATGTAGACATCGCAAAGAATAAATATACTTCCCTCAAGCAGACAGAGTCTGATCCAGATACTGATAAAAGCATGCACAATCATGCAGATTATTCTGTAAAAACAGTTCAAGTAAGTAAACTACCATTATAGGTGTGTGTATATATTTAGTAAATAGGTTATTCTATATTTTTGTCTCTCATTTGTTGAGCACTTTGAAATGTTTTCAAATGATTGAAGATACATTTTAATTTCTAATTGCAGAATAAATAGAGATAAGATATGCCTGTGCTTTAAAGTTTATATTCTCAAAATAAATAAAGTTTATATTCTCAGGGGCTAGAGTAGGGTCCTTGCTTGCATGTGACTGACCTGGGCTAACCCCTCTGCATCCCATGTGGTCCCTGCATACCACCACAATGCAGAATTAGGGATGACCTCTGAGCAACACCTGGTGTGTACCTCCCAACATGTTTATACACCAATATAAACTTTTAATTCCTTAATCCCAATTTCAAGATAAGAGAATAAAGAAAGTCAACTTTTCAAATCTATATTGACCAGTAAAAATAATTTTTACTAGAAGTGGGAGATATTTCAGTTTTTCATGTAGATTAAATAAGTGATAAAATTATCATGTTTAATGCCATCTTTAATATTTTTATTTGAAACCATTTTAAGTACTTTATTGCATTGTTGTTAAAAAATCTCAGTAGCATCCAAATTTCTTTCCACAATGGGAACGTGAAATATTCAGCCCTTTTTTAAAATATATTCTCTTTCATTGGTTGGATGGCCATCCATATGGATGGATGGATGGATGGATGACATATCATTATTTTATGCACCACAAAGAAAAACACTCCCAATAACAAAACTAAAATACATGACTTTGTTCAGGGTTCAAGTCCCGGCAGAAATGCCAAGTAAAAAAATAAAAAGAAGAAATTTTATAACTATTGAGTTATTTAGACACATATAATTTTTTTTATTTTTGGTTTTTGTTTTGGAACCAAACCCTTAGTGTTCACTGCTTACTCCTGTCTCTGTGAATTCAAGAATTACTCCTAGGAGACTAAAAAGATCACATGGGTACCAGAAATTGAACCCAGATTCACTGCCTGTAAGGCAAATTCTCTACCTTCTTTACCATCACACTAGCCTTATGTACTTTTAATTTTATAGAACATAAATATAAAGATATTTTAGGCAAAGTGAATTGGTTTCCATATTATTGATTTATAATTAAAATGTAGAATCTGAATTTTTAAAGTTACATCCGAAAAAAATAATAAAGTTACATCTGATTTCGATGTATTCTTATGTGCCTTTTTCTTTTTTTACATAATATTGTCTTTTGCACTGTTTAAAGCAAGATGTTATAGCAATGGTTCTTTTATCATTGATTTGTTGTATTTATTTATTTGTTTGAGTCTTAATCTTTGATACCAGGGGCAGGCCTGGTGGTGCCCAGCGTACCGTATCATTTTGGTAGCATGTACTGAACCCAGAAATCCCGCATGCAGAGTGTGCACTTCAGCCCTATAAGTCATCTCCCAAGTCCTCAGAACACTGGTTAATAAGGTATCATCTGTGGAGTGTCTGAGGTTCTTCAGTATCTTCTAGAGAGTCTCTCAAAGTTGAGAATTATTTTCTTAATACTGTTATTATCTTTATTTGTTTGTTTTCTTTCTTTCATAAATAATCAGTGGTGTTTTCTGAAAGCTAATTTATAGCACTGTAACAGATTGAATACAAAAGGGATATGTAGCTACATGGTAAAGTGTTTGCTTTGTATGGGTGAAGCCCTGAGTTTCGACCCCTGCATCACGAGGCCTTATGAGGACTGCTGGGTATAAGCCCGTGTCCCTTAAGCAGCATTGTGTGGCCATTACATTGCTATGAGGCTGTCCTCTTACCCCAAAACAAAGCTGTTTCTTTGACGTTCCAATATTAAAAAATTTCCAAATTAAGACAATGCCAATCTCACATATTTACATTTTTAGGTAGCAAACTTTCATTAGAATATGTTATAGCTAATTTAAAGGAATTGATTTTTTTTTTTTTTAGTTCCCGGCTTTAATTTTTTTTTTTTTTTTTTTTTTGGTTTTTGGGTCACACCCGGCAGCGCTCAGGGGTTACTCCTGGCTCCATGCTCAGAAATTGCTCCTGGCAGGCTCGGGGGGACCATATGGGGCACCGGGATTCGAACCGTTGACCTTTTGCATGAAAGGTAAACGCCTTACCTCCATGCTATCCCCCGGGCCCCTCCGCTTTAATTTTTAAAATGGAAACTGTCAAAATACATTTACAAAAGCTTTTTATTTAACATAGTTTTAGGGTTTTTGAAGTAAAGCATTTCTTTATAATTATAGTCAGATTTTCTTCTAATAGCACTTTCTTGACTGAAGGTCCAAACAAAACTTATTTACACAGAAACCTAGAATTAAATTTCTTTCTCAAAATATACTTATTATCGTAAGTGATTGTAAATTGAAATACCAAACACCCAGAAATTGCAATGATTCTACCAGAAATATCAAGCACATGCATATATCCGTAGACATTGTTGATTGTATTCGCCACTACCTTTATCACAAATTATAAATTTTATTTTTAAGTTAATAACGGTCTTGAGAAATAAGTGCCTTACAATCGATATAAGAAAACTGTGTTTTGGGGCCCGGGAGATAGCATGGAGGTAAGGCGTTTGCCTTTCATGCAAAAGGTCATCGGTTCAAATCCCGGTGCCCCATATGGTCCCCCGTGACTGCCGGGAGCAGTTTCTGAGCATGGAGCCAGGAGTGGCCCCTGAGCACTGCTGGGTGTGGACCCCCCCCCCAAAAAAAAAAGAAAGAAAGAAAACTGTGTTTTACAGTTGCCTAAGATCACAAAAATTTAAGTTTTTATTCAAGCCCAACCTACTGTGCTCCTTACTATTTAAAAACCTAATGTTTCTCATAATAGCACCAAAAAATGGTCATAGCACAGATATAAAACATTTAGCTTTATTGAAGACAGCGTATGAATGCCATTAAGTTCCATAGAAATGTTTAACAATTTTTTGTTTTGTTTTTTGTTTTTTGGGTCACACCCGGCAGTGCTCAGGGGTTACTCCTGGCTCCATGCTCAGAAATTGCTCCTGGCAGGTACGGGGGACCATATGGGGCACCGGGATTTGAACCGATGACCTTTTGCATGAAAGGCAAATGCCTTACCTCCATGCTTTATATTTTATCTCCACAAGTTTTTTCTAAAGAAGTAGCCAGACTGTATATATGAATTTACATATAAGATGTAAAAGCATTTTCATAATGAAAAATTATAAACAGCTTAAATATCCTATAATGCAAGCAAATTAAATATGGTGTGTCCTCATTAGTATAATAGTAGGTGGAAAACTTAAAAAATCATTTTAAAACAATTTTAAGAAAGTGTTAATCAGAAGCAAGGGATTAGCATAGATAAAGGATAGAATTAAACTGGTGATTTTAACAAATTATATATATATATATATATATATATATATATATAAAATATGTGGGTTTTTTAGTGATGCACTCCTGAAACTTAGGAAATTTGTAAGGCAATGTTAAATAAATAATACAATGAAAAATTCATCTCAAATAGAAATTTAAGAGAATAAGAAAATACAATAAAATATTAAGTAAAGCAAAGCAAAAATCTCTTGATATCGGCATACCAGATTGCTACATGAACATGTGGAAACTGAGACAAGAGAGGTTGAGTAACTTCCCAACATTAAGTTATAGAATAGTGTCTGAGTCCAGGTTTGTCTTGCTCCCAAGTTCTTAAATGCCAGGTAATGGAATAAATATAGTTCTTAAGTGACCTTTTCAAAGTATAGTCAGTGGGAGGATTAGTAAGCCTAATGTTTAACTGCATAATCAGTGTTCATTAATTAATTATACGTTTTTAAGAAGTGTTGATAGATAACATTTCAAACGCAATGATCAATTAATTCTGTTATGTCCTATCTACATGAACTAAAGATGTCAGTATCACTTACACTTTTCAGTATTATCTGGTAAGGTTTTTAGTTTAATCCTCTTAAAACCTTGGGTGATGAAAATTTTCTAGACTTACGGCGTTGATTGTTCACAACCTTGTGAATATACTACACTTAAATTTTGTACTCTTGAATTTAAAATCCTCAAGTTTAGAGCCAGGGAGATGACTCAAAGGGCTGGAGCTTCTGCAGTGCACAAGCTTTGCATGCAGAATCTCTGAGTCCTATTCTGACACGACTTGGTTCCACAGGTACTACTAGAGTTGACCCCAAAGAAAACAAAAGTATTAAAAAATTTTAAAAATTGTTGTATTAAAATGTAGATTGCAGATACCTAAAAATGAGTACTCAAATATTGTTCATGATGTTATTTATTTCCTCTTCCTTGACCATAAGTAATACTTAAATTGAACCAAAACTATTTAATAAAAAATACAAACATTTGGGGCCGGAGAGATAGCATGGAGGCGTTTGCCTTTCATGCAAAAGGTCATTGGTTCAAATCCTGGCATCCCATAGGTCCCCCGTGCCTGCCAGGAGCAATTTCTGACCGTGGAACAGGAGTAACCCCTGAGCACTGCCAGTGTGACCGAAAAACAAACAAACAAACAAATTATATATATATATATATATATACATATATATATATATATATATAAAAGAAACAAAATATCAAAGTAATACTAATGTTCATCTAAAGCCAGGGGTTATCTCCTTTAGTAGAGAAAGGGAATTTGAATCACAAATATTTGAATATTTGTACTTTGGGTTAATTTCAACCATTGATTTGTTTTCATTTGGGATTATTATTTAGTCTTCAAAATATTTTTTATTTTATATATTTTTATCAAATAAAACGTTTTATATTCCAAAATTTATTCCAAAATACTTTAAGAATTACAAATTAACCTATAAATTAACTTATAAAATTAACCTATTTCAATTCTAAAGTACTTGTTTGGTCATAAGGAAAGTAAGTTGTAGAGAAAACTATCTTACTAAAAAATAGAAGAAAAAGAAAAATATAAAATAGCTTTGTGATTTTTATTAATGTTAATTATCACGTGTTTAAAAAACTACTTCCATTTATATTTAGTATAGATACCTTTTTTCAGTTCTGTAAAGCTATACAAATAAATCTGAGATCAAAAAGATAACTTGAAGGGCTGAAATTCATGCTTTCCATTGAAGGAGACCCAGCTTTGACCACCTGCATTACATGATTTCTCCACCATCTCTAGAAATGACCCCTAAACACCACCAGGTGTGACCACATCTCCTTCCCCTAAAATAATAAAAAGTCAAATGAAATAAAAGTGTGAACTTTTTATACATTGATTCACAAAATTAAGAGTATATATGCATTTGTATATACATAAATATACAATGTTCCGTTTGAGAACGTTCTTACTAAAAATGGAATTAAATTCACTTACAGCTAATTTTAGGCAGTATAAACACAGAAAACCAATGTTATCCCTGAGCTGTATTATTTTGGCAAATTATAAACATTAATTTACAAGGGTAGGGTACATGCTTTGCTTTTTTTCCTTTTAATTCTGTATCTTTGTTTTTTAAGCATCGAATGTTATCCAGACAAGAAGAACTTAAAGAAAGAGCAAGAGTTCTGCTAGAGCAAGCAAGAAGAGATGCAGCTTTAAAAGCAGGGAATAAGCAGAATACCAGCACAGCCACACCACTTTGCACCAAGCAGCAAAATGACGTGAGGAAAATTTTTAATAAAACAATAAGCTATTCATTGTAGTCATGAGAGTGAGGAAAGTAATTTACTTATGTTTTTCTATATACTATGAATATTTGGTATATTCATACTTGGAAGAGCATGTTGTAATTATTTCCACATACTAAGGTTAGTTATAAGAAACATAAGTGTCCACATTTTGTTAATTTACATTTTTTAATTTAGTTGTTCTTTGAGAATTGAAATTTGTTTAAAATGTTAGAGTATTCTAATGATACTTGCCATTTAATGAATACCTACTATATATTCCAGGTATCTAATGAATTATATAATTTTGGTTTACTTAACCTTATGGAGTAGATACTGGGATTTCTTTTCAGATAAGAAAATCAGCTAATTGGTATGATAATTTAGAAAAAGAGTTAGTGAATAAATAATCCAAGATTTGAATTTATCAGATTTGATTTATCAGATTAGAATCAATGCTTTTTCCTATCATATATTGTCACCCCCTGTGTTAAACTATTTTTATTAATAAAGAATATACTCAGCAGTACGGAAGTTAGGGAGTAGGATATATTCCCAGGACTGATACCTGAGATACTTGTGCCGTTCAAGATACAAATTTGATCATCTATTGCTTGGCCTCCTAGCATAACTCTCAGACCTGGTAGCCTATGTTCTCAATGGCCATCCTATGTTGTTTACCTGAGCATGAATAATATCCCATTTCAGGGGTCAAATACTAAGGCATCTGTTCAACTTGAGCCATTACTCCAGTCCCTTAAACTATAATATTATATGTATTTTAACAGATAACAAAGAACATGTAGTAGTAATAGTAATAGAAGCTCTCAAGCTTAGGAAGATAGGCTCTTCATTACTTGGAAATAATCACAATTAATTCATTCACATACAAATTCACATAAAAATGAATTATTTTAATGAAAATTTTGTTTTATCAATCAATTTTATCAATTCTGGTTACACCAGAATTGAAAGATACAAAGATGATCAATATGCCCTCCAGCTCCCCACAACTCCTTCCTTATCAATATTCTTTTTCATAGTGATATATTTTGTTGAAACTAAAGAATCTACCTTGAGACTTCAGAATCACCCAAAGTTCTTAGTTTATATTATGGTTCATCTTAGTGCATATATTCTGTGCACTTGATAAATATATAATGGCAGGTGTCATGTGCCGTGTTTTCAGTGCCCTTATAAATTCTGTCTTACTCGTTTCTTCCCATCTAGCAACCTGACTCCATCTTATTTATTCTTTTCCTTTTTATATCATGTAATTGTACCTATATCATATGTAGCCTTTTCTGATATATTTTAGCATAGCAATATACATTAAGGTCCTTCCATGCTTCATGATATAATATCTCATTTTAACTGAATAATGATTTGTTGCATGGATATACAACAGTTTATTCTCTTACCTACTATAGAATATCTTAATTGCTTTGAAGTATCTACAGTTATGAAGAAAGCTGCTTTAAACATCCATGTGCAGCTCTAGAAAGCACCCAGGGTCACCCTCTGTAGTGCTAGGATATATATTCTCTATTGCATTCACTATTCCCTGCTCTAGACATAAGTTTTCTAATTAAATACATAGAAGCATGATTATTGGGTTCTCTCAAAAAGTCTTTTTACTCTCTAATAAGAAATAGCCAATCTGTCTTTAAAGTAGTTGTGTCATTTTTCATCCCCATTATTGATGAGTAAACATTCTTGTGCTCTAGATCCTTATCAACATTGGGTATCATCAGTGCTAAGATTTGACCATATAAATAGATTTGTAGTGGTACCTATTTTCATATTTCCCTTATAACATGTGATATGGGACATTTTTATAAATTTTCTTTGATGAAGTCCCTTTAATGTCTTTGATTTGTTTTTAATTGTATTATTTTCTTATTATTGAGGTTTTTTTTTTTTTGTTTTTGTTTTTTTTTTTTTGGTTTTTGGGTCACACCCGGCAGTGTTCAGGGGTTACTCCTGGCTCCATGCTCAGAAATTGCTCCTGGCAGGCACGGGGGACCATATGGGGCACCGGGAATCGAACCGATGACATTTGGCATGAAAGGCAAATGCCTTACCTCCATGCTATCTCCCGGGCCCCTCTTATTGTTGAGTTTTAAGAGTTTTTCTGTGACTGCGCGTTTGTGTGTTAGATTATTCTTTATCAGGTATGGGGGTCAAAGATAGGATGCTTGCCTTGCACACAGCCAACTGGATTCGATCTCTCATATCTTGTATAGTTCTCCAACCCTGCCAAGAGTAATTTCTGAGTGCAGAGACAGGTATAACCAAAAACCATACAAACAAACATATTTATCATGTGTCTTTTGCAAATAATTTATGCCTGTCTTCCCATTATCTTAGAAGCTTGCAGCTAAATTCTTTCCCTGACTGTGGGAATCTGCATGGGGGAACTATATGGGATATGAGGAATTGAATAACTATTTTAGAGATTAAGATAATGATTTAGGGAACTGGAGCGATAGTCCTTTGTTTTCATATTTCCCACTTTTATCTCCTTTGCTTTCCAGTGTTCAGAGACACACACACACCTGGATATGGTGCTACAATTTTCTGTGCTCACTATGAATTGTACTCCTTTAAGTTGTGGTTTTCCCACTTACAGAAGTTCCTAGCTGTAGTGCTTACATGAATTTTAGTTGTGATTGTAGATGTTTTAATTGGCATGCTTACAATGTGTGTGGCCATGGTGTTGCTAAAGATCACTTGTAGCACTGAGTAATCAGAGAGCAAAGCTGCTAGACTTAAACAACAAACCTAACAGGATTGTGTTCACCTGTGTAGTGATCAAACTTGCAGTCCCGGGCTTGCAAGTCAGGCACTCTCGCCACCAACCTGTTCCTTGGAACCTGGGCATTAAAGGAGAGAACATAGAAGAATTCTTCATTTTATGTTTGATGATATTAATGTTTAGGTCTGAGATAAATCTACCTTCTTCAACCTTTTAGAACTGCAAACCTGTCCTGCAGATTGGTGAATGGGGCAGCAGTTATAATCTAGGTAATAGACAACAGTTTTCAACCTCTACATGTGTGACCTGGCACCAGTCTGTGAACAGTGATTGAAGACCATTAGTATAAATGGCAGGTTCAATAATGACAACACTGTTCACATTAAGAAACTAAAATTCTTATCATTCTTCAGACTGGTGATTAATAGTCATGGCATCTCATGGAATATCTCATTGTTCCTTGGGTTAGTTGTCTCATACTTATGTGTCAGTGAAGATAGTTTTTTTTTCTCTTATTTTTTTTTTAGATGGAGATGGTTTCATACTGTGTAATTGAAATTGGCAAGAAACCCAGATGCTTGCCAAACTGATCACTTTGTTGCATTTATGACAGTTATACCCATTCTTCATAATACTGTGCTTTAAGCAATCCCAGGCTATTTTCTGCTATCTTCTTTCATGTTATCTTTTGTAGGGGGCAAAAAAGGCACTACAAAAGCATATTGGCAGTGCTGGAATGATAACACAATGGTAGGACGTTTGCCTTGCACATGGACTACCCAGGACAGACCTGGATTTGATCCCCTGCATCTCATATGGTCCTCTGAGTGCTGCCAGGTGTAGCCCAGAAAACAAAACAAACAAAAAAAACTATATTGTCATAACAGTGCTTTGTACAATAACCAGAATATGAAAACAACCCAAATGTCCAATAAAAATTGTGTGTACACAATGTAAAACTATGCAGCCATAAGAAAAAAATAAAATAATGCAGTTCACTACAACCTTAATGGAACTAAAGAATGTCATGTTAAGCAGAATAAGTCAGAAGGACATATACCAAATTATTTATATATGGATAAATAAAATAATGGAATAAAATGTATCAAATAATATAAAACCATTTGCCTAGATTATAAAATGTAGAATAAGAGATAGTACAGAGATTAAGGTACTTACCTTTCATGCTGCTGACCCTTGTCAATGACTGACAACCCACACCAGTCATTCCTGAGCACAAAGCCAGCAATAGCAGTGGAGCAGTGAGTGGGTGATCCGCTCCCTGCCTCCAAACAATAATTGAAATAAAAAATAAAACAACCTGAGGCTAGTGAGATAGTGCAGAGTTTAGGGTGCTTGCTTGCACATAGCTGACTTTGGTTCAGTCCCCAAGAGAACTGCATAGGTTCCCCAGGTATTGCCAGGATCATCCTACATACAAAGGCAGGAATAGCCCCTGAATGGCCCATCCCCCGTGAAATAAACAACTTTATGTTTATATATGTTGAGTTTGGCATTCTGATAGAGCACTAGCAATCATTTGTTCCAAAGTCTTCACATCAGGCTGTCAGTTGGCAGGACCAAAAAGGTGGCTTCCATATAATCTCTGTATTTGGACTAGTTTGGACATCCTCAAAGCATAGTCTGAGTCCTAAATCAAGTGTCTCAGGTCTGGGGATAGTTCAGTGGTATAATGATTGCCTTGCAGACATGAATCATAAATTTGATCCCTGGCATCACCCCGATATCCATTATGATTCCAGAGGCACTGCCATTTGTGATTCCTGGTGACTCGACAAAAGCATACTACCTCTAGCATACTATATACAGCTGTGTGTTAATATTACAACTTACTGTGTGACCTCCTCCCACTGTGCACTGCAGCCAAGTATATGTGGTTCCCTAGTTGTTAGAACAACAAACAAGGAAGGTGGGGGGAGGGGCAAGTGTTTCAAGAGAATAAAGCACAACTGCATTGTATTTTTACCTTTTAGCTTTAAAATTCACATACCATAAGGATGGGAGATAGTACAGAAGCTAGAGTGAATACCTAGCATGCACCCAACCTTGGTTCAATTTCCAGCATGGTCCCCTGAGTATCACTGGGTATAGATCTAGCACTGCTGGGATGACCTGGTATCCCTGACACCCAGGAGCTGAGCAACAACACATCCTGAAACACCAGCACAGTTGGCCAAGAATCAGACCTCTTGAGCAATGCCTAGGGGAAGCTACACCCCCTCCAAATAAAATTCACCATAGCATCCTTTCTTGTCATCACCTAAGCAGATACAAAAGTCAATTATATATACTGCGCTGCTCAATGGGAAGAGTTTTAGAGTCGTGGTATAGGAAGAACAAGTGGCAATGGAAATACTGCTGCATTTAGTTTAAAAACTATACCTTCTGCTGCTTGTCATTTTTCAGATAGGTAGATAAAATGATTCATTGGAAAGAGCATCCGTTTCCTGAATTAAATAGTGTATTCGTAGAACTGTTGTTTTTATTTTATTCTCATATTCTGGGATTATTAGTATTGCAATGTTTTAAGGAGAATGTAGTGGCTGGAATGATAGAACAGCAGGTAGAGAATTTGCCTTACATGTGACCAATCTGACACAGGATCAATCCCTAGTACAACATGTGATCCCTTGGAGCACAGCTGGGTTTGACCCCAGATCCAACCTATACACACGCCCCTAAAAACAGAAAACAATAGATCATGTGACATGTAAGATAAACCCAATTTCTACAAATTAAAAAGTTAGACCTTGCCAGTGCTTTTCAGATTTTCAGAGTAGTATTGAACTTGATATCTTTTCCAAGGGCATAGTCCATTGTTTTCCTAATTTATTTTTTTTTTTTTTAAGTTTTAGATAGCTCTTGTGTTTAGCAGCACTCTCTTATTTTGGAATAGTAATGTGATCAGTTGGCTGACAAAAGAAAAATGGATAATTTCTGGAACACTCGAATATGAGTTAAGTGACACTGAAACTGGGGAATAAACTAATCTCTCTAAATCTATTTTTTCATTTGTGAAACAAACTTCCCCACCCACCCCTTGTGTGACATTCAAATTAGTACGTGTCCACAGTGAAGGGGGTAAGGGAACCATGACTAATGCTTTGCCCCTTCAGTGACAGCATCCTTTTCACTCTGGAGGATCAAAAGACTTCTGATAAGTAAAAATAAGGTCTAATTTTAAATGTAAACTTAGTATCCAGTTTTGTTAACTGATTGCTGTTTTTACTTACTTGCACTTTTGGCCATATCTTGATTTTATATGCTTTTTAAAAGATTGAGTGTAAAGTTTATTGTCCTAATATATATTAGGAAACTTAAAACTGGGTTATTTAAATAAACCTGCTGCAACCATTGCTTTTTTGTTTTTTTGTAGTAACTGTAATTTCCTATTAGTTAAAAATCTTTTTAAGTTAATACTCAAGAAGGTACCCTTGATTTTAAGCAAATGAAATCATAACTTGAAATTTTCAAGAGTTTGTTAAAAACAAACAAACAAAACACACACACACACACACACACACAAACATTAAGGACTGGAGCAACAGTACAGTGGGCTTGCCTTGCACATTGCTGACGCCAAGTTCTGTCCCCAGCATCCCATATATTTCCCCAAACCTCCAGGTGTATTCTCTGAGCACAGAATAACTCCTGAGCATCACCCTGCACAGCCCAGACACTACTTTTTTTTTTTTAATCATAGTTACGTTTTCTCGTGAGACCACTCATTTAAATTTCTTTAGCCATTTCTTAATTTTATTCTGTAAAACATTCTTTTTGTATAGCTAACTTATGGCCTCTTGATAACACCAAGAAGAATATTTCAGGCCATTTTGTGGTTGTTAGGGGCCATATCCAGCAGTGATCAGGTAATAATCCTAGATACAAATGCTGGAAAATAATTCCCTGTGGTGCTCAGGAGACCATCTGTTACTGGGGGTGGAAACCAGGACTTCATGAAAAGCATGTGCTTTTGAGCTTCTTCTGAACTGCCTCCACAGCTTCAGTTTGAACTTTCCTCATTTGCTAATGTTGTTAAGATGACCTGGGATCACACACTTGTTTGTAGTGCTCTTTTGAACATCACATACTTGTTTGCACATTTTTCTTCTTTTTCCTTCCTTTGTGTTTTGTTTTGCTTGGAGGATCCACCCAGAGATGCTGAAGACTTCCTCCTGACTTCACTCAAGGATCACTCTAGTAAGGGTTTGGACCATGTATGATGTTGGAATCAAACCCAGTTTGGCTATGTTCAGCAGACTTTGTACTTTCACACGTTTTAGTTGCAGTCTTTTTGTGGGGGGCTGTTCTCAATAAACTTTCTTTGTGATGCTTATGCTTTGGGTTGCAGTACTTACCAGGAGTTGCATGCATACATTTGAATTTGGTGCACCAGTGATCTTACATTAGTTTTGGTTCTGGGAATTTCAAATGAGTCTGCCAATTAACATGTGGGGTAGGCATCAAACTCCTCTGGCCACTGAAATAACGAGATCCTCTGAGATCCACTGAGCTCCTCCGTTTTGACCTCTTCTTCCTATATCTTTTTCTTTGTTCTTTTATGGGGGTGGGACAGGTCCACACTTAGTGATGATCAGTACTTATTCCTGGCTCTCTGCTCAAGGATCACTCTTGGAGGTACTTTCTGGAACATAAAGGGTACCAGAGAGCAAATCTGGGTCAGCTGTGTGCAAGGCAGTGCCATTACCCCTATATTGTGTCTGCAGTCTCCTGTATCTTTTTCTTACGCTTTACACATAACTCTGCTGTCATCTGTATCTCATCTAATTATGCTTCTCTTCTGTTAAACTATGAACTATTCAAATTATCTGAACTTTGTATCTTTAAGATCAAATTTTAAGTAAATGTTCTTCAATGAATAAATGAAGGGAATAGTGG
>PVKC010015680.1:0-21301 GCA_004027635.1 Crocidura indochinensis
AACACCCAGATCAGACCAGAAATCTTCCATACAACACGAAAAAACCAAGGAGAGAATAACTGAACTTGAAAGGAGTCTATAGATAACCCATGACAATATATTCTAAGGAGGGAGAAACCCTGTATCTCCTAGGCAAAGGGGATTCCCTTCTCAAATGACCCCAATTTTTACTGTGCCTATGCAGAAGGAAAAAAAAGGGAAGGGACAGAGAAAATATGGAGGTAAGGCGTATGCCGTTCACGCAGAAGTTTATCGCTTTGAATACCGGCGTTCCATTTGGTCCCCTGGCATGCCGGGAGCGATTTCTGAGCATGGAGTCAGGAGTGACCCCCCCTGAGCACTGCTGGGTGGGACCCAAAAAGGGAAAAACTACAAAAGAAAAAAGGAAGGAAAGGAAAAAAAAAGGATTATTTTGTGTTTCTTGTCTCTTTTTTTTCTTTTGTGTGTTTTTTTTTTAATTTCGCTTATTATTACTTTATATTTCTCTTCTCTTATCTAGTTTTAGTCGACTTCCTTATCTTGGTGTAGATATTTAAGTAGTTGATCACTTTTTTATTCATATATTTACTTTATCTGTCTTCTTTTCTCTTCTTCCTTTTTGTGCTCTGTCATGTTTTTTATCTCAAGACCATGGCAACTATGTGGTGCATATCTATATTGCTGCAGTGCTCACTGGATATCTTATTTGATACGTCTATGTGAAATGTTCTGGTGAGTCACCTTCTTTTTTCCCTTTTGTCTCTCAAACCGAGGATGAGAGCCTCTAGAAGGACTCTGCCCATTATTGGCGTAGTTAATCCCTCCCCCCCCCATCCTATTACCTTACTCTTCCCCAAACAAAACCACATAACTAGAACTATCTAGTCTTGCTTCCCAATTAGAGGAAGAAATAATGGAGGCACCAAGACCAAACAGCTATAAGATCACTAAGTAATAAACTAGACACAGAGGGGATCACTCAAATCTAGAAGCCCCTGGGGAGAGGGTGGAGGATAGGGGAGGCAGGGGGGAAATGGAGGTGGGGGAGGACAACTCGGTAATGGGAATTCCCCTGATTCAATGTTTACATGTACCTGGAACATTACTATGAACTATATGTTAACCACTATGATTAAAATTAAAAAAATGGGAAAAGTTCTCAACCTATAGTGAAATTGACAATAAAAATTCATGTTTAGCATTATTAGCATTAAGTATATGGCAGAGTCTTATTACTAAAAAAGAGTATATATATTTTTAATTTATGGGAAAAATCTGAAATTTGAGTAAAGAAAAGCTAGAATATAATGACTTATAAATGTGAAATAGTCTTCACTATTCAAAATCCCATTCCAGGGGCCAGAGTGATAGTACAGCAGTAGGGTATTTGCCTTGCACATGACTGACCCAGGATGGACCTGGATTCGATCCCTGTCATCCCATATGGTCCCCCAAGCCAGGAGCGATATCTGAGTGCATGGCCAGGAGTAAAACCTGAGCATCACCAGGTTTAGCTCAAAAACAAACAAACAGAAAAAATCAGGGCCCGTGAGATAGCATGGAGGTAAGGCGTTTGCCTTTCATGCAAAAGGTCATCGGTTCGAATCCCGGTGCCCCATATGGTCCCCCGTGCCTGCCAGGAGCAATTTCTGAGCATGGAGCCAGGAGTAACCCCTGAGCACTGCCGGGTGTGACCCAAAAACAAAACAAAAAAAAAAAAAAAAAAAAAAAAAAAAAAGAAAAAATCACATTCCAGATTTGATGTAGGAAAATAGGTGCTTTACATTCCTATTTACAGATGAAAAAAATTCTATAAAATGATATCTGCTTAGTTCAATTGCTAACATGAAGGCCATAATAATAATGATGTATATTATAATTGAATAAAAATTTATAATTTATAAAAGACTTTGACCTCTACTATTTTAATTCCCTTATCAGTTCTGAGGCAACAGATATCGTTTCCTTCCCCATTTTAAGAATCAGAGAAATGAAAATGCTGCCCAAAGTCCCATAGACAGTAAGCAGTTGACATATTTATTCTGGATCCAATTTTAATGGCCTTTATAAAACAACATGCTTCAAAATCTTGGCATACTCCAAGTAGAAAACTTAAAGCATACCATCTGAGTTTTCTATCCAAGGAAGGTCAAAATGATAAATGATTATATAAATATATTAAAACTCACTTTTCCTAAGTCTATGAAATATGTGTATATTTCATTTTACATATACTCATACTCATATATATATACTTATATATATAAGGCACATGGTTTTTAAGACATACAAATAAGATCTATGGTTTGGCACAAAATACATATTTTCTTTAAAGGTGCTAACAATAATATATTACATTTGTATAAAAAATAAAAATCATAAGTCCTTTATTTGTCACTCTGACTAGAAAGAGTAAGTCAGTACTTTCAAATTTTCCTTCCCCAAATACTAGCTACATTTCCCCTCTCACTAACTTTTCTAACATTTTTTTCTTTTTTAAAACAATATTTTATTTTATTTTATTTTATTGTTTTTTGGGTCACACCTGATGGCGCTCAGAACTTATTCCTGGCTCTGGGCTCAGAAGTCGCTCCTGGCAGGCTCAGGGGACCATATGGGATGCCCGGATTCAAACCTGAGTCCTTCCTGTGTTGGCAACGTGCAAAGCAAAAACACCTTACCGCTGTGCTATTGCTCTGGCTCCACTTCTAACATTTTCTAACATAGAATTAAACCCTTTATGTGGAACCTGTGATACCCCATGACTGTGTACATAGAGAAGTTATCCCAGATGATCTGGGCCCAGGTGCAATGTAAGCCAATTCTCCTCCAAATATCTCCCCTCTCCAATAAGAATAAAATAATTTAATCACTTTTTCAATAAGTTGTTCCCTACTTGGATCAACACAGTCCCTGATCCTGGATCTCTCTCATCCACAGCAGTTTCTACCTGTGAAGGATTTGCCCCATCGTTCATTAATCACAAACTCATCTCACATCGGTGGATTAATATTGGCACTTAACTCACCTATAAAGACTAATTATTACAAATTTTTTGAATTAGCAGTATATTGGCATTCTGCATATCTTCCTTTGAGGGACAGTGTCTTTACATACAGTGAATTAAACTAAGGAACTCATCTGTTCAAAGTGGTAAGAATTAAGATTGTGAAAAATAAAATCACACTTTTACCTCAAAATTGCTATACTCACATGTACAAAGTTTCTATATAATGTGATGAAATAATTATTGTAATTAGCATCTTAATTTGAATTTAGATGCAATTTGTTGTTTTTTTCTTTTTAGAAATCTAAATTAATTCCCTGGGAAACTGATGAGAATTTTTCAAAGTAGAAATAAATGCCTGTAATAAATCAAGAGATAAGGGAACAGGCAGAGATTATTCTGCAATTAAAGTTTACTAAATTAATTCCACTTAAACTCCTTGGAGTTTAATGTGAAAAAGCTAGGAAATGTGCATCTTCTTGGATTAAAAAAATTCAAAGTCTAGAAAGATAAAGGCAAAGAAGAGAAAGCAACACATAATCAATTTTCCCTAAACACCAATCAGAAAATGTTAATATTCCTTTCACAGTTTGATATTAAAAATATAAATAAAAGGAGCCAAACTTGAGTAAATTAAATGGAAGCATGGACAGGTGATTGGAAGTTGAATGTGAATATTTGTTTTACCCAAATGAATGTAAATTTCATTAGTTGATAATTAAAAGGAAATTATACAGACATTACAATTACTGCCAATGGCATAAATTATGAAGCTGTATGGCAAAACAATTTAAGAACCACATTGCTGTTACTATTGTCGAACTGGTTACCAGAGAAACCTAGGATAAATAATATACTCTGTGACTATGGAAATGGGACCTTGATGTGTTGCTCGGCTGTTAAAGCTAATGTCATTGTATAAAACAATAATGTTAAACATTATTAGTTTTTTAATTATGTCAGTTAATTAGAATTCTTCCTGTTAATTGCCTATGATTCATCTCCAGATGAAAAATGTTCAAGGAAGAGGGTTTTGGCTTTTTCTTTCCCAACATAACATCTAAAACAAGGTCCAAAATTTGGACAATTGCATTTTATAAATACCATTAGCTTGAGCAATAATTACAATAAAAATTAAATCAATGTCTAATAAAAGATAGTTTAGTTAAAAATTCAAGTAATGTACTGAAAAATAGTCATCATTTTACTCTGTGGACTCGAAGATTGACCCTTCATTCCCTAACACTAGTTTTATATCAAAGATTTTCAGCAAGAAATATAAAAAAAAATCTGAAAACAAACACTTCAACAAGTCATTAGGGTAGGCTATCTGACATTTTGTTCGGTCAACACATGATCTTTACGGAACTGTCTGCTTCTTCCCTAGAATGTAATAATATCATGAAATATTTACATTTTCTTAGTGTTACAAAAATGGTTCAAAAGTTAAATGCATTTATATATGATAAAGACTATACTGAACTTTGAAAATCCAGTTGTGGAAAAATATGAGCATGCAACTGGGCAAATGTTTGTACAAAAAAACCACAAAGGCTTTAATATATTCTTTATTGTAATTGAGACCACCAAAGCTTACACCATAGCAAAGTTTCATGACAAAATATCAGCTAAGAAACTCTAGCCTCTTCCTCTTCCTGTTCATTTAAAGGAAAAATAGGAATGATTATTTTGAGTTTTTTTCTTCTCTTTATTCCTAGTGTCTAAATAATGGTTTATTTCTCATTGGATGCTGAAAATGGCAATGATATCAAATAACTTGCTAAAGACAGAGTTTATTCCATTGATGTCAATGTTTTCGATATAACATTGAGTGATCATTCTGGAAACAAAACATTTTTAAATGTTTTAAAAAGTTATTTTTTTAGGATTAGGTACAAGAAAATATTGTAGAATTTGTAGTTCTGCTTTGAAGAAACTTGGGCTAAAACTAAAAGACAGTTGAGTGGGAGAAAATATTTGCATTCAATTCCAGATAAAGGATTAATATCTAGGATATACAAAGTACTCACAAAGGTTAATTCCACAAACCTACAAACTCCATAAAAATTGAGGAGAGGAGATGAAATGAACAGATACCTCTTTGAGGAAGACCAACAGAGGTACATTGTGTGTGTGTGGGAGAAGCTCATTATCACTTAGCATTAGGGGAATCCAAATCAAAACAGCAATGAGATATCATCTTACACCAATGAGGTTGGCACATTTCAAAAATACTGGGAACAATTTGTGTTGGTAGGGATGTAGTAAAAAGGAACTCTCATCCAATAATGGTGGAAATATTGTCTGGCCCAAATCCTATTGAAAACAGTATTCTCAGTAAACTCAGAATCCCCTTCTTGGGTATCTGGTCCCAGGACAGAAAAAACATTCATCCGAAAGACATGTGCACACCACTACTCATTACAGCACTCTGTACAATAGCTAAAAGTTGGAATCAACATAGATGTCCAACAACAGATGACATATATAGAATGGAATACTACATAGCTGTAAAGAGTGATGCAATCATACAGTCCACTGCAACATGAATGGAACTGGGAGATGTTATGTTAAATGAAGTAAGTTAGAAGAAGAATAACTACAGGATAATATCATTCAATATGTGATATTTAGAATAATTGCATGCAGAAATGCAATGGTATAAATGGGGATTTTCCAGAACATTTTTGGCTCCAGAGTATAGTGAGGAGAAAGAAAGAAATTGGATGGAGGAGGAGAAAGACAAATGTGAAATAATGGAGAAAAGGGGCCAAGGGATCTCAGGTGTATTTTGAGGGTTAAGGATGGTCAGAACTAAATATCCAAGCAATAGCATCAACAAGAGAACCATAAAATCACGAGACCCAAACTGTAACAACCAAAAATTAAAAAGGGCCTATTTTAGTGAAAGGGTAGGACAGGGGATGGAAGCATAGTATGGAGTCAAAATATTGGTGGAAGGAGGTTGACATTGGTAGTGGAATTGGTGAAAAATTGTATGTCTAAAACTCATCTATGAATAACTTTGCAAGTTACAGTGATTTAAATTTAAATTAAAAAAAAAAACTCAATCTAGGAGGGCAGAGAGTAATAGCATAGTGGAAGGGCATTTGCCTTGCACAAGCTAACCTAGGACAGACTACAGTTCGATCTCTGGCACCCCATATGGTCCCCGAGCCCGGAATGATTTCTGTGCGCCTAGCCAGGAGTAACCCTAAGCATCACTGGTTGTAATCTAAAACAACAACAACAACAACAACAACAAAATTCAGTCTAGATAGCCCCTTTGAAGAGATTCCAGCAGCACGGAGCTCTGGTTGCCCACTGAGGAACTCAGAACTCAGGAAAATACGTTCTTTTATTAATTGATGAAACTATTTAAAGAAAGTACACTACCTGTTATTATCCCCATTCTATTTTCTCTGTTGCCACTCTCCTGCTTTCTGTTTTCAGGATATAAAAATGACTGGCATCCTCGTTCTTGTCTCAGATGAAGCCATCAAGAGCACTAAAAACAAGGAGCTTCCCTTGGCTCCAGCTTCTTAAAACTCTTCCCTGCATTCTATCATCTTGTCAAGCCTAAATTGACCCACAAATATTGTAGAATTATGGTTTTCCAATACTAGGAAGAATGATGGAGTTCATGTACACCATAATACTCATTTCATAGACCTACAAAAAGATACAGACAGGACAGATTTCGCTACTCCACCAACTACCTGCAAGACATATCTTTAATAGATGTTTCCAAGTGTCCACCATATTTCTTGAGTCGCTGAATTAATGGGAGATATTATTCACCAATCCTTGGCTGGATCCTGAACAGAACTTGTGTTCCTCAATATTACATCTCCATTTGGTTTTAATAATAAGGAATTTTCTATTTCTATGTCATTCCTTGAATTGTTTAGAGTAAAATTGAGTTCAATTCAGTGGCCAGATAGAGTGATTGATTAGGACAATGAAAAGATGAGTTAACAACTGTAAAGTCTCAAGAAACCTTCACTTGTCAGACTACTTATCTGGAACTTGGATCTGTCTGGATGTGTGTATCCTAGAAACCTACTATCCCAACATCACAAAGGAAGCCTCCAGACTGTTAATTTAAGGTTGAAGAAGACTAGACAATATTAACACAGAATAATGAACCTGCAAACATTTGCACCTCTGTACAAAATCTCCCAGCTTGTTTCACATGTCATTCAGTAGTCAAGCTGCCAAACAGACTTTCTGTCCTTCCAAAGATGGTCTCATCCCTTAAAGTTTTAGTTTTTGTAATTTGGCTGATTAGAGAACTTGGCTGAGCGAAGCATCATCAGAGATGATTTCTCTTGTTGTGAATTCAAAAGACTTCAGCACACAGCACAAATGATCCATTAGCATCCATTGTCTAGAGTTCAGAAAAACACCTTCTGCAGCATTGTACACTAATGTGTGTAGCTTTTTTATTCCTCTTTATCCTCTTTCTATGGAAAAAGCACGCCTCCTGACATATAGAATGGCTGCTTTTTCAGTTTGGGAGTTTTTTATGTGTGATTAACTAAAGTTGGGAGAAACTGTCACACTTCAAACATTCTCAGAAAAGACAGCAAATGGAAAGAGCAAGTACCCAGAGAAATGGGGAAAGAAACACATTTTTAAGATTAGAAAAATATGTAAACCAGATAAAATCACTAGAGGAAAACGAACACCCACGTTGTTAATGTACACAGTAAAACATGGGCTAGGTGTAGGAGATAAAATTAAGCATCGTCAACTTTATCAACAAAGTTCAACCATAAAAACAAGAACTCTAAACAAATTTAAAAATAAAGAAATAAATTCACTTTTGTAATGGAACAAACTTGGAGGATTAGCTGACTTACATACTTACTAAAAAGCTATAGTAATTAAATAATATGTCAAATGGTGAAAAGATAAATGAATAGATCAATGGACTAGCATAGAAACTATATACTTATTGGTATATGGAAAATTTATTTATAAGGATAAAAAAGTAATTAGTGAAAACAAATAGTTTTTAAGACTGATGGCAGCTGTCAATTAAACATCCAAGAGCAAAAAATATTAACTTTATTACACCTAGCACCACTATCATATCAATAGAAATTATGATAGACCTATTAAGACTTAATCATGTAAAATATCTAAAATAAAACTAGGAAATCTTTGTAACCATGGCTTAGGTAGATATATCTTAAATTCTACACCACAAGAACAAGCTGACAAAATTAGAATTCATAGAAGAAAAATCATCACAAATTATATACTGCTAAAAGATATATCTAGAATTTGTAAAGAATACTCAAATATATGATACAACCTTTGTTAAATATATAAGGCATTTGATTGACCTTATTAAATATATGTATGAAAAAATATCACTGATCATTAGAAATTGAATCAAAATCACAGTGAGACATCATAACATTCATTTTCATGGCTAAAATATTGACCATCCTAAACATAACAAGAATATAGAGAATCTACCACTCTCTTACACTTCTGGTATATAAAATTATATATTAATGTTGGAAAATTGTGTGTATTTCTTAGAAAGATAAGTATATAACTACTAAGATTCTATCATTCAAAAATAAGCAGACATTCAAGAGAAATGAAAAATTATGTCTACAAAAATATTTATGGGGCCAGAGAGATAGCATGGAAGTGGGGCATTCGCCTTACATGCAAAAGGACAGTGGTTCGAATTCCGACATCCCTTATGGTCCCCCAAGCCTGCCAGGAGTGATTTCTGAACATAGAGCCAGGAGTGGCCCCTGAGTACTGCTGGGTGTGACTCAAAAACCAATATATACATATATATTACATATATTTATATATATTAAATTTATATGTTCTATATTCTATATATTTATATAATATATTATGTATTATATATATTTATGTATACCTGTTCATAATAGCTTTATTTGTTATAACCCAAAAGTTAAAAAAAAACCCTATGTCTATCAACAAATAAATAACTAAGAAAATTGTGGCTTAGAGACACAACTCAATGGTCCCCTGAATCTTACAGGAGTGACTCCAAAGCATGGAACCAAGATTATCCCTGAATGCCATCTCCCAATTTTGTATATTAATAGAATGACATACACTCAGCAAAATATAAAGAAATAAAGTAGTGATGAGTCAATAATATGGATGAAAATTTATTATACTTAATGAAAGCAGGAAGACAAAGAAGAATACAAAATGCTGATTCCATTTATATAAGATTTTAATTAATATAAACTAATCTAAGGTTATAAAAGCAAATCAATATTTGTGGATAGGAGTCTTTGAGGAAAGGCATGAGGAAACTTGTGGGAATTGGGTTGTAAACTCCATTACCTTGTTGTACAATGTTTCATGATTGTAAAAATATCAAATTATACATGCTTACCTATGTACAGTTTGTTGTATATCAATTATACATTTACTAGTGGTGTGGAATTTCTAACAGGATTGTTATTCCATATGGTTAGAAGGAAAGTGAGACCACAGATGGGGCTGGAGCCCTACAGAAGAAAAGGCCTGAATGCAGCTGACTCGGGTTGGATCACAGCATCCCATATGATCCCTCAAGTCCTCCAGGAGTGATCACTCAGTACAGAGCCAGGAGAAGGCCCTGAACACTGCTGAGTGTGGCCAAAGATAAAGTGAAATCTGGCAGAGACCTGAATGAATGAACAAAATCTTGGTAGAGATCAATTTATCAAATTGTTTTTATGAGGGGCCCGGGAGATAACATGGAGGTAAGGCGTTTGCCTTTCATGCAAAAGGTCATCGGTTCGAATCCCGGTGCACCATATGGTCCCCCGTGCCTGCCAGGAGCAATTTCTGAGCATGGAGCCAGAAGTAACCCCTGAGCACTGCCGGGTGTGAACCAAAAAACACACACACAAAAAAATTTGTTTTTATGAATACCAATTATATGGAAAACCCTATGTTAAAGTCAGTTCCAATTCCAAGGTAATGTAACATAAGAATATAAGCATTCCCTTCCCCTGCCTTTATTATTTAGGAAAAATATCTATTGCATAACTGTAGTTCTTGATAGATGATTGGGTCAGGCAAAATAGACATTCAAGTAGCAAGAGGAGTGTCTGGCTTCTATGATTACATTTCTTCTCTTTTGTCAAAAGTATCTCAGGGATTCCCTGTGCAAAATGTATCTCTGGTTTTTCACTCCAGTAAATGATATTTCAAAACTGTCTTCAATGGAGTAAACTTAGAATGACATTCATAAATACAGAACTAGTAAGTCATTGTATCCAAGAAAAAATTATCTGTTTTTAATTTTTTTTCTTTTTTGGTTTTTGGGTCACACCCGACAGTGCTCAGGGGTTACTCCTGGCTCCATGCTCAGAAATTGCTCCTGGCAGATATGGGGGACCATATGGGGCACCGGGATTCGAGCCGATGACCTTTTGCATGAAAGGCAAACGCCTTACCTCCATGCTATCTCCCGGGCCCTTAATTTTTAATTTTTTTATTTTAATTTTTAATTTAAATTTTTTATTTTTGCATGTGGGTGAACACCTGGCAGTTCTCAGAGCTTACTCCTGGCTCTGCACTCAAATATTACTCCTGGCATGCTTGGGGGACCATATGGGATGCCGGGGTTGAACTCGGGTTAGCCACGTGTAAGCCAAGCACCCTACCTGCTGTGCTATCACTGCACCAATGAATGAAGTTTCTTTTTTCAATGAATTTCCATCAGCACTAGTTATTTCTGTCCTTTTCAATACAGGTCATTCTCATCGGTGTGCTATGACATCTCATTGTCATTTTGAATTCTTTTCCCTGATAATCAGTGAGAGTGGACACGTTTTCATATGCATATTGGCTATCATTCTGTCTTCTTTGAGTAAGTGTGAAGCTCCTCTTTCCAATTTCGATAAGGCTGTTTTCTGTTTTGTTTGGGTTTTGCCCATTGCTTTTTTTTCTTTATATGTCAGATATAATTGAGATGATCTACTATTTGACCTTCTTTGACTTATTTTACCTAATATAAAACCCTGTAGCCCCACCCAAGTTGTAGCAAAAGGCCCTGGGGAGGAGTGAAATACAGTGGGGTTACATTCAGGGTTAACTGTTGGTGGGATTAGGGGACTATTTGTGTTGCCATGAATCAAACCCAGGTTAGGGTGCCGGAGTGATAGCACAGCAGTAAGGCGTTTGCCTTGCATGCAACCAACGCAGGACGGACGGTGGTTCGAATCCTGGCACCCATATGGTCCCCTGAGCCTGCCAGAGGTGATTTCTGAGCACAGAGCCAGGAGTAACCCCTGAGCTGAGCGCCTCCAGGTGTGACCCAAAAGACCAAAAAAATAAATAAATAAATAAATAACAACAACAACAAAAAACAAAAAACCAAAAAACTCAGGTTAGGTGCATGTACAAAGCAAGCACTTTACTATTTCTCCAGCCCAGTTCTCTATACCCTTTTGATTTCAGAGAGAATTTAGTTGTTTTGTGGCACAACTTAAACCCTTTGGGGCTGACAGATTTATGTTGTGAAGGTCTTATGTCAGACGGTTGTTATACAAAACTCTCTGCTTTTTCTAATGTATATGAATGAAACAACCTCTTTATCCTGCAACGTAGCACTGATACCAACGAATCAGCCGGCCTCCACACTCTCAAAATGGCTTTTTTTATTGAGCAATATTCTTTTATAACTTCTTAATTGAATACAGACATAATTTATATCAAATTAGATGAGACAAAGCATATCTACTTTTTACATTTTCCAGAAGTCTTTGACAAAATACTCTCAATTTACTTCTTAGCTCAGAACAGTATAGAATTTTTATTTTATTTGCGGGAGGGAGGATTCCAGGGATAAAACCCGTATAAATATATAAGCACACGCACTCTACCACTGAGTTATATCCTCATCTCTAGAGAATATTCTTGACATAGAATTTAGGGAATATATTTGGGAGATCTAAGGATGCAGAAGGATCGAATGACTAGAGTATTTCAAGCCAGAATATGCAGCAGATTTCTCCAACTAAACATTAGCTCTAAATGAAATCATTTCAGTAAAGGTTTTATTATAACGTCTATTTATAAAACTGTCCTAGCACCATTTTAAAATAAAGTCTGCAATGTCCACTCATCTGTGCCTTTCCCTGAATTACATAGGTTGAAGGTTTTAGACCAAAAAGAGTATCAAATTGTTTTTTTTTTTCAAAACACAGCAAAATGAAGCAAATAATACCTCTCTTTGTCAGCTTTTTCAACCACTAACAGATAGGATATTGTCCATCAGTTTGAGAAGTGAAGAAGTTAGCCATTTTTAATGTATCAATAGTCAGACTTTAAAGTAAAGTCCTTTCATTGTTCCCCACTTATATTTCAAGCACAATGCCCAGGCAACTGATGAAGAAGAAACCATGAAAGATTACATCACTAAAAGGCCACATGACAATTTCCATACTTCGGTCCTGTAGCTCCACTGCTGACAGTGCTCCTTAATATTCCACAGCACCCGTGACAACTACTTCTCCGAGTGTTAGATATGCAATTTCGATCTCTTTTTCTCTGAGTCTTTGTACCTTTTAGTCGAACAACAAAGAGGAACAAAGATCCTAATTATACCCGTAATCATTATTATCTGAAGAAGTTCCCAGTAATTAAATTTTAAAGAAAATTTATTTAATGAGCTTTCCACAGTCACATCCAAGCAATACACATTCAAGTAGATAGTGATTAGTATGAAATAGCACTAATTTGAATGACTTGATAAAAGCTCCTACTTCACTACTATGTTTTTAATAATTGTGTAATTACATAGAGAATTATTCCTGTAAATATCGCTTGTTTTATATAGAATGGAGGACATGAAGATGTGTTCTATCTAAAGCAAATTCCCAATATTTTGAAGCTGTATCTTCTTGTGTCAGCTAAAAAGTTAATATGTACGTCTTAATTACACAAACACACACACTCTCTCTCTTGCATGGAACATACACCTTTCATTTGCATCAGTTCAGAATAAGTGCTTAGCTTAGTAGAAGCAAAGGTGGAAGGAAAATAAATCTTCTCTGAAGGAGTGCATGGTCATTACCAGTGAATGAAAATGAAAAGCATATTTCAGTGAACATCTCCTAATTATCCCATAAGAGAGGCGCGATAATTGGCATAGACTATATCGATGCTGTCGCGTCTCTATCATTTCCAGTGATTCATGGAGCTTTAGAAATGTTAGCATGTAATATTGTACATTTGTTCTTTTGATTTCAGGGCAAAATAAAGTGCTGATCTTAAATACAAGCATAAAAAAAAGAGAAACTACTCAAAGCAAACCTTGTTTATTTAAAATTTTCATATCATAGATTTAAGGTACTTAAGAATATGTATCTTCAAATAACTGTTCTAATAACAATGAAACGAAGTATCCGCATAGTGGTCAAGATCTTGAGAGCTGTAGGATCAAATTTCTTTCTTTTTTTTTTTTTTGTGGTTTTTTTGGGTCACACCCGGCAGTGCTCAGGGGTTACTTCTGGCTCTATGCTCAGAAATTACTCCTGGCAGGCACGGGGGACCATATGGGGCACCGGGATTCGAACTGATGACCTTTTGCATGAAAGGCAAACGCCTTACCTCCATGCTATCTCCTGGGCCTCATGGATCAAATTTCTTTGCAATCTCTAGCAACAAAGAGGCTCCTTTCTGAACCTCAGTGTTTTCACCTTTAAAATGAGAGATTTAACTGCTAAGGATACATCCAACTTCAAATGCAGTTTTCTCAATACCACTAACATTTTAATATAGTCCACTTAATTTTATAAATAGTGTGAACTGTCCGGATATGCTCCCCTCTTCATAAAATTCTAAATGAATATAAATGGTCATTACTTTCTAAAGACAATTTTGAAGGTAAAGTATATAAAGCAGCTGTAGGAAGCAAAAATATTTATATGATATTTTACTCACTCTAACAATGATACAAAAGTAACTTGCTAGGGGGACAGTGAAAAAAGACACAATGGAAATGAGAAACTAAGGAAGACATTTGGCAAAGTTTTTCATTAAAAAATTATGGAGAGGGGCTAGAGCAGTGACACAGCAGTAGGGCATTTGCCTTGCATGCGCTTGACCCAGGATGGACCTTGGTTCAATCTCCCCCACCCCCCCCAACCCAGATGGTCCCCCAAGCGAGAAAGCAATTTCTGAGCATAGAGCCAGGAATAACTCCTGAGTGTCAGCAGGTGTGGTGCAAAAACAAACAAACAACAATAAAAAAGTGAGTCTGTAGTTTATGATAATATTAATCATGTTTTCTCATTCACATAATGTCAATATCACTCCTGTCACCAGTGTACCCACTTCCCTCTCCCAAGGGCTGCAACAGACCTTCCTCTCAACCACCATTCTCCTCTAACTCAATCGTGTGAATCAGTTCTTCCATTATGTTGTCTGACGAAGTTTTGTTATTAGGAGAAGAAAATTTAAATGAGTCTGCTTTCCAAACTGTCCCAAACCTCCATTGGCCACATTATATAATTCTATTCATGGGGTGGGGAGCCAAATAGAACAGAAGAAAATCTCTTCTAAAGAAATTGGGCGCCAAGGAGAATATTCAGAAGGTTTGTCCCAAACCTCCATTGGCCACATTATATAATTCTATTCATGGGGTGGGGAGCCAAATAGAACAGAAGAAAATCTCTTCTAAAGAAATTGGACGCCAAGGAGAATATTCAGAAGGTTAATTCTTTGCACATAGAAGATCAGAGTTAGATTTATGCATTGAACTGTACCCTGAAATAGAACTTGGGCAAAGCCAGGTGTAACCAGAAACCAAAAGAAAAGCAAAAAATATTTGGAATCTGTTTTCATATTAGTTTTCACTTTGCTATTCATAAGCAAAGTCCTGTCTTGAAAATGGGTAGCAGTCATTTCAGAGCTACTGGTGGTGAAAGAGGAGGAAAGGGGAAGGCAACTCAAGAAGAGGGGGTTACTATTGTGATAGATGAACACAATAGAGAATATAAAATAATTTAGCATCCATAAGTGTTGACTACCCATTTGGTGATGGGAAAGATGCAACTGGCAAAAGGTGTTGAACATTGTATCAGTGATACTCAATCACAAACAACTTTGTAAATGAAATAAAAAACCGTAACTGCATCATGATTTTTGTAACCACAGTGTGTAAATAAAATAATTTTAAAATGCCATACATCTGACATCTTTATTATGTTATAAATCACTGTCACTGTAATACAGAGGGGGAAAACCTTCTAAATTAAAAAAAGCATTTGAGGGATGCCAATATTTTGAGACTCAATCCCACAAAACTCATATTAGTGTGGTTCTGGTTAAAGTGACTGAATCCTTGAACTGAGAGAAATAACTGCAGATCTTGATTTGACGTTGTGTGATTGTACATTGTTAGAATTCCTCTTGTCAACTTAAGCATCATTATCAATGTTGATATCAATATATCACTAAAAAAAGAATTTATATATCCTGAAAATTCATGGTTTTTCTGAGTTGAAACACTGATTTGAGGAGAGAGTTTTTATCCGTATTTATCAAGACAAGTATATTTAAGTGTGGAGTATCTCAACTGGAGTTGGAATGTTTCCATCATTCACTGAAACCTTCAGGGAGCCAGAAGTTGGCCATATTCCAAGAAAATCACTCCAGGTAGCAGTGCAAAACAAAAATCAGGTTGGGTTGGATCTAATTTTAAAGGAAATAAAGAATTCTTAGACATTGTCAAATATATCTTTCTTATGGTCCTAATGAATAAAATTCTTTAAGATAAGTACTGTAAGATAACTACTTTAAGGTAAGTACTGTAATTTTTCAAACTAACTCAGCAGCTAACTAGATACATGTCAAGCCATCCTTCCAAAGAAAAATAAATGGTCAAATGAACAGAACATCAAACCCATGTAATGTGTCAGTACCCAGATTCCATTAACAAAGGTAGATGAGCTCTTGAATTTGCTGTACTCCCTTTGGGGGGGGGGGGAGGAAGCACACACTTAGTAGTGCAGAGGGCTTTCTCCTGATTCTGCACTCAGGGAGCAGTTCTGGAGGGCCAAAGGAACCCAATATTGGGGACCAACCTAGGTCAGCTGTATACAAGGCTAATGCCCTACCAGCCCTACTCTGGCCCCTGCTATCCTTCTTTTGAGGTTTCTTCAAGATATATAAAGAATTTAAACAAGTAGATTAAGAACAAAAATAAGTTCAAAGCTTATAGACGTCAAAAATTCCATAGGGTGTTCTGCTTCTTTAAGTCTGCTTTTAAGTTTATCATTGAAAAAATGTATTAGCTACTTTCCATCCAAAATTATATTTACATTTGCTTTAAGTTCGATAAGTACCCCCATTTCACAAAATTGCATTCTAGTCGGTGCACTAATCCTCATTTTTAAAGTGTATTGTGAGCTCTTAAGATGCAAAAAATTAACATATTATGAAAAGGGCAATTCATTTGAGGGTGAAATTTTGATAGGGGTATTTTTCCTTTAGTAAATACTTTTTTTTTTTGGAGAGGCTAGATTCAGTATGAATCATCCTCAGGTTTTCCTGTGTAATTCTCAAAGAAAGCTGGTGAATTTAAAAACAAGAAAAGGGATGTTGAAAATAAGATAAGTTTGTTAGCAACTCAGTGATGCTGAGAAGATGCCACTTTCTTGGCTGATTTTCCTTTCTGTGCCTATGATGTGTGAGAAAAATGCCAGCACAGAAAAAACTAAAAGCTGAAAAAATGGATTTTGATTAGTAAGGAAATGGTACTGATTGTGAATTTCCAGTTTGTCTCATTCTTCTGGCTTTCCTTTCAAAAGCCTTTTCTTTCACTCTTTATACGCCCAGAGCTGTTAATGTACTCTAATTTGTTGGTTCTGCTTTCAACTCAGGCATTCACTACCTATACCTGTACTTCTCTATCTCTTTTTTTCAACTCACATCTTTTGATGCTGGCAGCTATTTAGATTCTCTTTTTATCAAGTCCCCGAGATTCTTAAAAAATGCCTTTCTTTCACTTCATCAAGATATCTAATAGCACATTTAGCTTCATTCAATTTGTTTTCACAGACATTCTGGGAACCACCTACTATGTGCAAGGCAGGCAGCTGGTCACTAAAAACGGGGTAGCAAAGATCTCAGCTATTGTGCAAGTTAATCTTCTCCATGCTGTTTTCTGCATTTCTCTGCTTAATTTTGGCATTTCATTTCTCTTATGTATATCCCAGACCTCCCGTTTTGGACAAACCGCTGTGTGGGTTATTTAGCAATGAACTAGGATCATGTTCTGTACGGTTTGAATTTCGTCCTGCTTTATATGCTTTATACCCAATGATTATACTAGTTCACTAGCTCTATCGCTGTGTCTAAATCTAGCGAGTCAGTAAGTTGGCACTTAATTAGTTAATAAACAGACCGTTTCATTGAGAGGATGCATTAGCATTTGACACCGGCTGGCAGATGAGCCTTCTTGATTGATTAAAATATACATTTAAATATATTCCCTTAATTTATATCAGTTGCAAAGTGAGGCAGTTATCTTTATAACTGAGAGCATTAGCGTAAATTATTTAGTATCTTCACTCTAATTTGCACCATATTATAATATCTATCTTGATCTCAGAACTAAATAAGTCTTCTAGCCCAAATTCTAAGCACACTATGAATCTTAAGATTTTTCTATCTCTCCCATCTTTGTCTAACAATTCTTCCAAAGAAGACTGTTAACTATCAAAATAGCTATAAATTATTCTAGTGGAGGAATGCTTTTAAATATGTTATTGTTATTTAGGTTTCAAAAGCAAGAAATCTTAGAATTCTGATATATTGTCATTATATATTTTTATCGGAAGTTAAAAATAAAGAATAGTCAGAGCTTTTTCCAATTGTTGGGATTGTTATTTTGTTGTCGCTGCTATTTTTTTTTGTTTCAATTCTGGGTAAGAAAGCCTATTACTAATCAATTTTGAGAGTTGATTATGTGACTAGTTGTGCACCAGGCTCCACAGGCAGGATGATATAAAAGGAAACTCAAGATTTAATTGCAATCATGTTAGAAAAATGAGGCATACAGGAAATAAGTATAAAAGAAAAGAAAATATCACACAGTGATACGTATATATAAATACCTTTCAAAAATTTTGGTACAAATATATATTAACTTTAAAAAGACTTTAAAAGAAACAAAAAGCACCAAGAAAAAAATAAGTCATCTATAATGTCAGAAGACAACTATTTTGACATTTTAATGCCTAATCTTATATGGATATATTTTCTAAAATTTAGACAATATTGTTGAACATTTTATAACGTTCTCTTCCACTTAATGCTATGCCATGAATATAGTTTCAAGTTATTAGAGTTATTTTAGAACATTGTGATGACAGTATAGTATTCTACTGTGTAAATACAATAACTAAAGATAACTGTTTATCATAGTATCATCTATTCTCTGTTAAGTTGAGGCAATACTTCAAGACAGTAGGGCAGACATTACCAGTGTTTACCAAACATGTCCTCCTTTCCACTGGAATAGAGCAATCGAAATTCCTACCTAGAGAGGACCACATGACTCATTTGAGTTATTTTCCAAAGCATTCAATAATTAGTGCATGACTATCTCTCCTCTCCTGTTGCAACAACTTATGAGACTCTGTATTCCAAATGGTGCTGATTCATTGAAGATCCTCTTTCTGGATCTTTGAGTATCTGGTGGAGCAGATAGATACTCCTGACAACTCATGTGGGGTGAGAGATAAGTTCTTGATGTGTTAAGTCACTGGTACTTTGCATTGTTTATTTAAGCAACATAACCTAGCCTAGCCTGACCAAACACACATTAATATTTTAGTGAGTTCTTTATCAGAAAATATATTGAAATCTAGTTTCCTTTGAGGTTTGACAGTAATGAATATTGCTGAAGAATTTCAATTTTTCCCTTATGTCTTTTTATTTTCTTCAAAGGCTTCATTGGAGAAATAGCAGCATTTATTGATCACTTATTATAAGGTAGATATTTTCTAAGCACAACATATTTAATATAGCAATTTTTACATAATAAATTATATCAAGAAGTAATGGATTCCTTTTCTCAACAAATCATTTACCAACTAAGGTCAAAGCCTTAGTGGTTGTCATATCGATTGAAAATTTAGAAAATTCTAAATTTCTGGGGTACTTTTCCTACTTCCAAAATAAAATAGAAAAATTGTACTAATAATCATAAATCATATGTTAAATATTATACGGAGGCTGTACAATGCAATATGCAATAGGATGTTTCAAAAGCAAATCTGAGTTTATATTCTAACAAGTGATAGACACATTTAATGAAGGTTGTTGTTTCTTAAAAGATAAGTAGGACTAGTGAAGCAACTGGTCAAGAGAAGAATGACAATACCAAGGATATTAAAAATAACAATAAATTGTTAGAAAGTTTCAGTAGTTCAGAAAATTTAGTTTACAGAATTAAATTTGAGAAATAAAGGGAAACTTGAAATTATTTTGGTGTCTGACCAGATAGCAGAGTAGATAGGATATTTTGCCTTGCACTTATTCAACCCCATATGTTCTGCCAAGCTCACCAGAAATCTCTGAGCAAAGAACCAGAGCATTGGTGAATGCTAAATACATAAATAAAACCCTAAAATAAATCAACTGATTAGAACAGTCAAAAACTATTTTTGGAGCAGTTTTTGGAGCAGTCCAAAAGCTAATCAAAATTCATATTTATACTTATGGATATCTTATTTTATATGTATATTATATATCTTATTTTATATATATCTATGAGATAGATAACCATGCCCAAGGAAATCTCATTTCTTTTTTTTTGTCCCCTAGATTCCCAATACAGACCAGGCAAGGGTCTGGGTTGAGGTGTATATGGGGTGCATTTATTGTACCTCCTCTTTCTATACAGTCAGTGTGAAGAACACAGCCTGTGATAAGAATTGGGAGGCCTTATTTTTTTTCTTTCCTTTTCTTTTTTTTCTTTTTTTTAACTTTTTTTCACCCCCTTCATCAGTGCAAGTTCCCCACCACTAATGTCCCAAATCTCCCTCCCTCCCAACCCAACCACATCTGTACTCCATATAGGCTTTCCAGTTCCCTGATTCGTGAATATGATTAAGATAGTTCTCTGTGTAGTTATTTCTATAGCTGCACTCACCACTCATTATGGTGAGCTTCGTGAAGTGAGCTGGAAGTTCCAGCCCTCCTCCCATTATCTCTGAGGATTGGTGCAAAAATGATCTACATTTTTCTCAGAACCCATAGATGAGTGAGACAATTCTACGTCTCTCTCTCTCTCTCCCTCAGACTTATTTCACTCAGCATGGTAGATTCCATGTACATCCATGTATAGGAAAATTTCATAACTTCATCTCTCCTGACAGCTGCATAATATTCCATTGTGTATATGTACCACAGTTTCTTTAGCCATTCGTCTGTTGAAGGACATCTTGGTTGTTTCCAGAGCCTGGCTATTGTGAATAGTGCTGCAATAAATATAGGTGTGAGGAAAGGGTTTTTGTATTGAACTTTTGTGTTCTTAGGGTATATCCCTAGGAGTGGAATAGCTGGGTCGAATGGGAGCTCAATTTCCAGATTTTGGAGGAATCTCCATATTGCTTTCCATAGAGGTTGGACTAGACAGTATTCCCACTAGCAGTGGATAAGAGTTCCTTTCTCTCCACATCCCTGCCAGCACTGATTGTTCTCATTCTTTGAGATGTGTGCAAATCTCTGTGGTGTGAGGTGGTATCTCATCATTGTTTTGATTTGCATCTCCCTGATGATTAGTGACGAGGAGCATTTTTTATGTGCCTTTTGGCCATTTGTATTTCTTTTTTATCAAAGTGTCTGTTCATTTCTTCTCCCCATTTTTTGATGGGATTAGATTTTTTTTCTTGTAAAGTTCTGTCAGTGCCCTGTATATTTTGGATATTAGCCCCTTATCTGATGGGTGTTGGGTGAATAGTTTCTCCCACTCGGTGGGTGACTCTTGTATCCTGGGCATTACTTCTTTTGAGGTGCAGAAGCTTCGCAGTTTGATGTATTCCCATCTGTTGATCTCTGCTTCCACTTGTTTGGAAAGTGTAGTTTCCTCCTTGAATATGCCTTTTGTCTCAATGTCATGGAGTGTTTTACCGACGTGTTGTTCTATATACCTTATGGTATCAGGTCTGATATCGAGGTCTTTAATCCATTTGGATTTTACCTTCGTGCATGATGTTAACTGGGGGTCTATGTTCGCTTTTTTGGAAGTGGCGAACCAGTTCTGCCAGCACCACTTGTTGAAGAGGTTTTCCCTGC
>PVKC010015681.1:0-21365 GCA_004027635.1 Crocidura indochinensis
AGGTAGGGCATTTACCTTGCATGTGGCTGATCCAAATTCAATCCCCGATCCTATATCATTCTCTGAGCTTGCCAGGAGCATTTGAAGAGTTAGGGGTAACCCCTGACCACCACTGGGTGTGCCTCTCCCCACACCAAAAAATTCTCATACATAATATATGGGATTCATTTATACAGATAAAGCAATTCTTTTATTTTTATTTTTAATATAAATATTTATTTAAGCACCATGATTACAAGCATGTTTGTAGTTGGGTTTCAGTTATAAACAGAATACCCCCCTTCACCAGTACAACATATTCCCACCAGTAATGTTCCCCCCACACACACACACACCTGCCTGTATTTGCGACAGGCATTCTACTTCTTTCATTCTTTAACATTGTCATGCTAGTTATTAGTGTAGTTATTTCCCTAACAGAGTTCACCACTCTTTATGGTGAGCTTCAAATTGTGAGCTGGTCTTTCCAGTTCTTGCAGTGCTTAACTCTATTGTCTCTGGGCCTTATAACAGTAATGTCTTTAATTTCTTTAAAAGTCATAGATGAGTGAGACTATTCTGTGTCTATCTCTCTTCTTCTGGCTTATTTCACTCAACATAATAGATTCCATATACATTCACATATAGGAAAATTTCATGACTTCATCTTTCTTAACAGCTGCATAACATTCCATTGTGCATATATGTACCATAGTTTCTTTAGCCATTCATCTGTTGAAGGGAATGAAAGCAGCAAATAAAGAAGGTGTTTATTGGATTGATAATAATCCTGCTGTTAAGGAATTGATGCGATAAGCATCAATACAATGGTTTATGGGCCAAGCTTCCTGGGAATATTGAGCCAATCTCCTGGGTATTTTCTCTTGGATATTTATAAAAGCAGCTTTATCTCTTGTCTTTATGGAGACTAGATGATGGATATTCTCAAAAGAGAAACTCCAGTATAGTCTTGGCTTGCTTGGTTTTTTTGGTTTTTTTTTTGTTTTGTTTTTTGTTTTTTGTTTTTTTTTGGGGGGGGGTCACACCCGGCAGTGCTCAGGGGTTACTCCTGGCTCCATGCTCAGAAATTGCTCCTGGCAGGCACGGGGGACCATATGGGGCACCGGGATTCAAACCGATGACCTTTTGCATGAAAGGCAAACGCCTTACCTCCATGCTATCTCCCGGGCCCCAAGTTTTTAAAAAAAATTTGTACTATGCCTATAGCTTGATTTAATTTTTGCCATTTTGGTGCATGTTTTAAAGCCTTACATCATTATTATGGCCAGTCTGAGAAGAATCCGTTATATGTTTTAGGTGGGAATAGAGAGATAGTACAAGCCAAGGTACTTGACACTGGTTCAATTCCTAACTATATATAGATGTAACCCTGCTGTCTCTGAGCACTACCAGCATCTCTGGAAGAAATACCCAAAGTTCAACTTAAGTTGAACTTTCCATCAATCTTCCATAAGGCAAAAAGGCAGAGTGAGGGACAAAACTTACAATTAATTGAAGTATTTAGGAAGAAATCAGGATTAGATTCAAGAAATTCTGCATGTACTTTTTCTCATAATTTTGTGTGACTCAAAGTGTGTAGTATTATGAGAAAATACAATTTATAAAGTAAGATTAAGTAAAGTATTATTTACATATTTTATGCCTTATTATAGGGAGAACTTATAAATAAATTAGATAAAATGCAACATAAAATAAGATACATGTAATATAATATTAGGGAAGGAGTTTGAGAAAAAGAAGAATTTATTTATGAGAATTTTTTCTAATTACATAAGATTATAGACAAAGAAGATGGTTTCTGACAATGATTAAAGTGTTGCTTAATTATTTAGTTCCTGACAGCAACACTTATCTGTTGACATTCATATTTAATCTTAAATATGAGCAAAGGCATTTTTTTAACTTTATAGTTAATTGGGTCAATTTTATGTTTTTGGTATTTTTCTGCTTTCTAATATCTGCAACATATCAATCACTGACTAACAAAATAGGTTATACCTGGTTTATGTTCTGGTTTATATTTCTGGAGAAAGTGAACTGCAAAAAATTGCTTTAATGTGACAGTATTTTATTTTTTCTATGAGGAGTTCCTAGGATTCCATATCTATGAGAGTTTCAAAATGATGTAAAAAGTGAATGGGCCTAATTAAAAACAGAGCACTTGAAATCCTATTTCTTTTCATTTCAGATTTGAACTGTTGGTCTTCAGTCATTTGGAGAGGAATCAGTCATGACTGAGCCCCCCTCCTTTTTTTTTATTTTCTTATTCTAAATATAAAAGATAACAGTTTCCACAATGGATTGTGAGTCTTTATATTTTCATTTCACTTACACTGACTTCAAAAAATTTTATTAAAGGCTTTAGTGTAGTACTTTTAAATTCAGAAACAATATATATTTTAAATTTTGTTTTAGTGACAATTTGACTTCTTCAAGTCTTTTATCCTGTACCTTTTCTGACTGCCCAAATCATTATGACTGTAGTTCAGGCCATGGATTTGGTACTGAGAGTTTCAGCATTCACTTTCACCCCAAAGTCTTTCACTGAGCTATGTAAGCCTTGTGGTTCTCATGGTTTGATCCATGATGCCAAGTCACCAATGTAGAACGTCTCAGACTCTAGGGATGATAGCAAACATCTCCAATGCATCAGGCGACTGCTCTATGCAGCCGATTTAATTTGAATTGCATAGTAATGCTCATAAGATGAGGTCCCTGGGGATATGTTGCCATGCAGGACTTTTCTGCAGAGGCTTATTGCTTTTCTCATCAGCTTCTAAGACTGCTTATGAATTCTGAATGGACTCCTCTTTTCCCCACAGGACAGCATTTGCATAAAAAACAAACTACCGGATAAACAAGACTCTACCAGTTACATTCTTTTTAACCTCGACACTTAGAAGTTTGATGGGAGCACATTTAGATGCCGTTTACTTATAGCATTTACCTGAGCTCCTCATTCAAACTTCTGAGCTGCCTCACAAAATCACAGATTTTCACTTGCCACAAAAGAAGTCCTGTCCCAGTCCAATGAATGGAAAAATAATAAACAAGACTTCTTCCTCTTATCTACTCAGTAGTGGGCAATTATTTTTCCATACCAGCTCTGAATGAAGTTGTTACATTATTCCAATATTTTTGGACACCAACTAGATGTAATAAAATGTAGTTTTAGATTACAAAAAGAAACCATTTTCAGTGGAGTATGCTTGTCTTCATTATTTTTAATGGGCACAATGAATTCCACTGTAAAGACAAACAGCTTTCCATGTTGTACAAATTATGAAGGAACAGGGAATGCTTTCTCCAACCAAAAGTACTGACAACCTATTTTTTTTGTTTGTTTTGTTTTTGGGCCACACCCGGTGACCCTCAGGGGTTACTCCTGGCTGTGATCAAACTGCGGTCCATTCAAGGCTAGAGCAGGCAAAGCAGGCACCTTACCTCTAGCGCCACCACCGGGCCCCGACGACCTATTTTGTTTTTAATAAAGTGTTTCCACAAGGCCAGAGGATGGATAGGGTCTTTCAGATTTATAATGATTTTGTAATCATAGAAACCTGAGTACAAATCATACATTAATTACTTTTTGATAAGATGTGAAAAATTGGAATTTAAAAATGTATTCTTTATTAATTGTGGAAATTATTAACTTTTGCATTTTGTTGATTGAAAAATTACAAATGAGAGCATAACTATTGACACAAATTTGAGCACAGCAAATATGCACATTTAAAATATTGGATAGTCCCTGTATCAGCCCTTACAATCCTAAACAAAGATATGGATGATAGAACATGCAATCCATTTTTTATTATCTGTGCATCTAAATATTTATACAATTTGAAAATACATGGTACATATTTATGAGTGTAGCATAAATATATGTTTATTTTTTCTTTAACAAGATTCTACCTTATATCATGTATTAAGAGGCAAGAGTACTACCTTCTCCACAACAATCTTCTGATTTAATTTTTTATTTTAATATTCTATTTCTCCTAGGAAATATTTTAATATATCTGAAATATTGTTGAAACTAGGTGTTTCTGAATAAATTTAAAAGATTGGTTTTTGATTTTTGGGTCACACCCAGCAGTGCTCAGGGATTACTACTAGCTCTGCAACTCAGAAATCAATCCTGACAGGCATGGGGGACCATATTGTATGCTGGAATTCAAACCGCCACCTGCCCTGGGTTGGCCGCATGCAAGGCAAACACCTGCCACTGTGCTATCTCTCCAGCTCCAAATTAAACCTATTTAAATATTACAGATTTGTGGAATGTTAAACTGTGAATTTATTTCAGAATATTCAAGTCTGTTCCATTGATCTGAGGGTTTGTCTTTATTCCATAGTCTTTAACGATTACAGTTTAATGTCTACTCGAGTTTAAGGTTGAGAAAATGATTTCTCCCATCTTCTATTTCTCCTGAATTGAATAATGTTTGTTGCTCCATATAAATTTTAGTAGTATTAGATCCATTTCTTTGAAAAAATGTCATGGTCCTGTTATAGAGATTACATTAAATCTATATGATGCTGTGGGAATATTTGCCATTTTAATAATATTGATTGTCCCAATCCATAAGGATATATGTTTCTATTTCCTTATGTCCTCTTTTATTTCTCAATACAGTATGCATTTCACCTCTTTTGTTAAATTGACTCGAAGGTAACTTAGTTTCTGAAGCATGATTTAAATGTGACTGTTCTTTAATTTCCCTTTTATTCTTTCATTATTCATGTAAATAAAGCCATGAATTTTTTGTATTAATTTTGTAGACTGTCACTCTACTATATGAATCAGTTGTTGGAATAAATATATTTTGAGTCTAAATCATTTTCCAGATACAGTTCCATGTCATCTGCAAATAGAGCCTAATCACTTCCTTTACTAACTGAATGATTTTGATATCTTTTTCTTCCCTAATTGCTATGGCAAGTAACTCCCAGTACTGCACTGAATAGAAGTGGCAAGAGGGGACAAACTTGTCATCTGTCAGATCTATGCATGTCCATTTTTTGGCATTTTGGGGGCCATACCCTTTGATGCTCAGGGGTCACTACTGGCTATGCACTCAGAAATCACTCCTGGCTCTGGGGACCATATGGGATGCCAGGGAATTTAAACTAAGCCACGTGCAAGGCAAACACCCTACCGCTGTGCTATCACTTTGGCCCCATTTCTTATATTATTGCAGCTCTTAGAACTCTTTCAAATTTTGCTTATTTGAACCTGACAATCTTGTTTTCAAAAGTGTAATTGTTATTACTAATGTGACATTGTTTACAATAATACTAACTTTTACTCCTTAGGTATACAAAATTAATCCACAATATCTAGCGCTGTCTTTCCCCTCCCTCTCATCTTTCTCCTCCCTCCACCTCTAGGCCTCCTTGGTGACAAAAATTCTATTGTCAGTCTAATGCTTTTATTTCCAGTGAGTAACTCACCATTTTGCTTCTATATGTTCCACCCATTAATGATATTACTCAGTAATCCATCCCTCTAATTTAGTTCAGTTAACATGACAAACTCTAGTTCTATGCATGTTGAAGCAAAATGCAAGATTAAATTTTCCCACATAGATGGGTAGTATTTTGTTGTGTGTATATATACCTATATATCACATATTTTTTAATTCTTTTGAATTTTTGGGTACTATAAATAATAGTACAATAGATATAGGTTGCATGCATATTCTAAATAAGTGTATTTGTGTTATTAGGATATAAAAGTATAAAATTGCTGGATTACGTGGTAGTTCCATTTTAATTCTTTAGAAAGACTCCATACTGTTTTCCATTATAGTTATACAATTCTGCCTTCAAAAATAGAATGTGGGGTGGGAGCGTTGGTACAGTCGGTAGAGCACTTGCCTTGCACACACTACCCTAAGATGGACCTCAGTTCAATTCCCTGCACCCCATATGGTCCCCCAAGCCAGGAGAGATTTCTGAGTATATACCTAGGAGTAACTCCAGTGTGGCCCCAAAACTAAATAATAATAATAGTAATAGTAATAATAATAATAGAATGTTACATTTTGTTATATCTCCCATAACAGTTGATTTTCGAATCCTTGGTATAGGTCATTCTCACAGATATGAGATAATATCTCAATACTATTTTGATTTGAGTTTCACTGATAATCAGTTATCAAAAGCTGTTTTATATTCCTAATGGTCAGTTTTCTTTGCACCTTAGAACTTTTATGAGTCTAATGTTTGGGTCATCTTATATTAATATGGCCAGTCAGCTTTTTTAAGGGATTTATTTGCTTGGATGATTTTCTCCAGCCTTTGATTTTGAATCTATGTTTGTACTGACTATTCAGGTATGTTTCTTGTAGGCAGCAGTTTGGATTCATTTTTTTGATTCACTTAGCTACTCTGTGTCCCTTAACAGGTGCATTTAGTCCATTGGCATTGATAGAGATAATTGTCATGGGATTTAGTGCCATCTTTTTGTAGAAGTTTGGTGTTTTTAGTAGGGGGTGGTCTTGTCTTAACGAAGACCATTCAGTTTTTCTTTTAAGTCTGGTTTTGAGTCTGTAAAGTTTCTGAGCTTTTTTTTTTTTATCCGTGAAGCTATGTATACTTCTTTCAAATCTGAAAGTGAGTCTGGCTAGGTGCAGTAATCTAGGCAAAGCATTCATTTCATTGACTTTTATCATTATGTTCTACCAGTGTCTTCTGGCCTTGAGGGTTTCTTTTGACAGGTCTGTTGTAAATCTTGAGGATGCTCCTTTGAATGTAATTTCCCTTTTTTATGTTCCTGCTTTCAGTATTCTATTCCTATCTGTGAGATTTATCATGGTGACTAATATGTGTCTTGTGGTGCTTTTCTTTGAGTCTCCTTTAGCTTGCACTCTTTGGGCATGCAGGATTTGATTGCAAGTAGTCTTTATTTCTGAAAGTTTCTCTGCAATGATTTCCTTGACTGCTGATTCTTCCTGGGGTTTTCCTCCTTGGGTCTCTGGTCTGTGAGATTCCGATAATTTTTATGCTGTTTCTGTTGAGGTTATCAAAGACTTCTATTTTCATCTTTTCACATTCTTTGAGTAATTTTTCATTGTCTGATAATTTACTTTAAGGCTCTTTTTCAATCTCTTCTGCTATATGGAGTTGTTGTGCATTTCATCTTTCAGATCACTGATATCCTCATCTGCTGTTACCATGTTAGAAAAGCTTTTCATTTAGGTTTTTATTTCATCTACTTAGGATTTCAGACCATTATTTCAGTTTGGAGTTTTATTATTTTTATCTTCATATCTTCTTGATTCTTATTTGTGTTATGTTCAACTTAATCTATACTTTCTTTGAGTTCTATGAACATTCTCTATATTTCTTCTCTAAACTCTTTATCTGAGAGAATAACTTAGGTGGTTGGCATTTTTTGGGTCATCAAAGCTGCCATCTTCATTCTCTATGCCTGATGTTGGCCTGCTTTGTTTCCCCATTGTCACCCATGTAGTGTAAATTTTTCTAGGTGTTTTGGTAGTATTCATTGTCTAGAAAAATGCAAGCAGCCACGTAGCAAAGTGAAGCTCCTCTAGCTCCACCCTTTGTGGATAAGACTGCTCACTTCAGAAGAAGAGGAGCTCTCAGGGAATCATGGGAAGAGAGGGTCAAATCCCAGGTGCCAGTACCATGAGAAAAGGCCCAAAATAGCTGCCTTGCTTCAGGACAAACAGCAAACACCAGCTCCACTGTCTATAGATGGAACTTCTCCTTAGGCAATTTTTTTCTGCACCTCTCCAATTTTCTGATTAGACTGCTCAGGCTTTTCTGTTAGTTCTGTATATATATAATCTACAAATGCTCTGTATCTTGTTATTGCAAATTTTTTCCATTCAGTAAGAATTCTTATTCAGAAAATTTTTTTCTATACAATTTTTTACTTTATTTAGTATCCTTTACTGACTTGATTTTAGTGTACTAACCAATCAATAACATGAACTCTGGGGATCACTTTAGTTATAACTTGACCAAGTAAGTGTGACTGTTCAATAATCAGACTTGATGGGATTCTACTCTAATCTGGAAGGTAACTGGATCTATACTTTCTGTGCTGGTTGATGGGAAGTCATGTATTTGTAGGCATTAAATTCAGAGTTCCTGCATGCAAGGCATGTGACAACCCTTTAAACAATCTTCTCAGTTCCTTTGGGCTTATTTATGCGTTTGCTTTATTCAACAATAGAATCAAATTACTGAATGAAGACATCACTGAAGGCATTATCATGGATAAATCTGTGTATTCCTTAATTATTTTTTATAAATTTGTACCTAAAATCAAGGTATTTAATTAATTTTGAATTAATTTTTATGGCATGAGATAATGTTCTAATATTTGTATGAAGCTAACTAGTTTTCCCAGTGTAATATCAAATTGTTTAGGCTTACCTGTTATTTTTGTTATATATTATATAATATTTTTTACATATGAAATACATCTAATTAGGTATATTTTTCCATTCAGTAAGGTCTTTCTATTTCAGACAATTGTTTTTTCTCATTTTATGTTCTTGGCTCCTTTGTAACAAATTATCTGATAAATATCTAATATTTTACTTCTATGCTTTCAATACTATTTCACTGTTCTGAGAATTTGGTAAAAAAAATTCTAGGGGTGTGATGAATGAGCTCATTTAGAGGTCACTGGAGGTCCTCAAAACATAAAATAAATCAATGGAGTCATTTATTTATTTATTTTAAATATCTTTATTTAAACACCTCAATTACAGACAAGAATGTAGTTGTTTTCAGTCATACAAAGAATACCCCCTTTCACCAACGCAACATTACCATCTCCAATGCCCCTTATCTTCTTCCTCCTCCACCCCTACCTGTATTCAAGTCAGGCATTCTACTTTGCTCACTCACTGACATTGTTAAGATAGTTGTCTGTATATTTTTTTCTCTAACTGCAGTTACCACTCTTTGTGGTAAGCTTTATATAATAGGCTGAGATTTTTGGCCCTCATCTTTATTGTCTCTGGGTATTATTGACATACTGTCTTTTCTTTTTCTTAAAACCATAGATGAGTGATACTATTCTGCATCTATTTTTCTCCCTTTGACTTATTTCACTCAGCATAATAGATTCCATGTATAGTACAGTTTCATAACTTAATCTTTCCTATGGCTACATAATATTCCATTGTGTATATGTACCACAATTTCTTTAGCTATTCATCTGTTGAAGGGGATCCTGGTTGTTTCCAGAGTCTGGCTATTGTAAATAGAACTGCAATGAATAAAGGTGTGAAGGAAATACTTTCGTATTGTGTTTTTGTGTTCGTAAGATATATCCCTAGGAATGGTATTCCTTGATGGTGAACCTATGGCATGCGTGCCAATGGTGGCACGCGAAGGCCTTGCACAAAGGCCTTGCAGCAGCTGGCATGCGGGAAGGGATTTTTTTTTGTTTGTTTGTTTGTTTTTGGGCCACACCCGGTGACGCTCAGGGGTTACTCCTGGCTATTCGCTCAGAAGTCGCTCCTGGCTTGGGGGACCATATGGGGAACAGGGGGATCGAACTGCAGTCCGTCCTAGGTTAGCGCAGGCAAAGCAGGCACCTTACCTCTAGCGCCCCTGCCCGGCCCTCGGGAAGGGATTCTTAATTAAGATGTGTGGCATGGCAGGAGGCAAGTTTGAGTCTGCTTTGCAACTTACCTGGCAACAGGGCCGGACTAGCCATTTTGAGAACTTGGCATTGTGCGGCAGTCACAATATTAGTCATTATTGGTAACTGGATCATATGGGAGTTCAATTTCCCTTTTTTTTTTTTGAGGAATCTCCATAGTTTTTTCCATAAAGGCTGGGCTTAATGACATTTTCACCAGCAATAAATGAGAGTTCCTTTCTCTCCACAACCCTGACAGCACAGATAGTTCTTGCTCTTTGTGATGTGGGCCATTCTTTGTGGCATGAGATGGTACTACATTGTTATTTTTATTTGCATCTACCTGATGATTAGTGATATGGAGCATTTCATGTGCCTTTTGGCAATTTGTATATCTTTTTTGAGAAATTTTTTGTTCATTTCTTCTCCCCATTTTTATATAAAATATTTAAGTATCATGATTACAAGCATGATTGTAGTTGGGTTTCAGTCATAAACAGAACATCCCTTTCACCAGTGCAATATTCTCTATACCCCCCCCATCTCTTCCCCTATCCCTGCCTGTATTCGAGACAGGCATTCTACTTCTCTCTCAATAACATATATTAACATTAATATATAACATTAATATATGCTAGTTGTTAGTGTAGTTATTTCCCTAACTGCACTCGCCACTCTGTGGTGAGCTTCATATTGGCTCTCAATATGAATCTTCTCCCCATTTTTTATGGGGTTCGATGCTTTTTTCCTGTTAAATTCTATCAGTACCTTCTATACCATTTTTTAAATATTTTTTCAAGGAAAGCATAGCTACCCATCGCTTCTCTTGAGCTTTGGGAAATAGAAATGGGCATGAATCCTAATTACACAAATTAGAAAAGCATATTCTATAAATATCATTAGTACAAAACTGGGAAATATTTCCTTTATAATGATGCAGAGAGGTAGACTGACTGACAATGTTAAGAAAATTCACACCAGGATTCCTAGCTTTCATTTTTTCTTCTGATCGCAGTTTGATCAGTTGATTCAACTTAGTTTTAAAAAAGTAATTTGGTGCCAATAAACTAGGGTCATGTTGTGAATTTGTATCACTAAAGTGCTATTTAAAAGAAATTAAATTATATCACACATTCCCAATGTCACTAATGTGTTATTTAAAAGAAATGAAATTATATCACACATTTCATATGCTTTTTCTACTTGCTTACTATATTTTAAATATGGAAGAAATCAAAGCAGTGAGTTCACATACCCAGAAAGAAAGCAATGCCTTTCTTACAAACCACAAATGAACTGCTGATACTAATTAAAGCTCACAGCACACACTTCTCCAAAGCACATATGGATTTGATCCAATGAGAAAAGATGTCTTGCCAGATTGTAGTTCTGGGGTTAGATAAAACTCTCAAACTAATGAGAAAGGCACATATCCTCACTTTGTATATGTCAACAATAAAATATTGAATTCCAAGGTTTACATAGCAAATGGCCAAAAGAATAAAAAATATACCAAATGTATTTATTTATGATCTGATCTCTCATTAAAAATATGACATTATTTAATCTTTATTAGAGATAGTCATTAAATTCAGTTTACACAAAAACAGATTAAAGTTAAGTTACATTCAAGGTTAATACGATTGGTAAATAAAGAAGATTTAATTTTAAATCAGAGTTTCAGTTTGAGATCAAATGCTTCTTTTACTCATAAATGGTCCCAGCTCACCAACCAGTGAATAGTGGAGCTATGATCACCACTGTGAACTTCTCCCCTTCCAAAAAAATAAACCATGATTAAATGAATTGTCTAAAGTAAAACAGCAACAAATCTGTTTAAATGGCAATTATGTGCCATTAATTAGCTCCATTTACAAAAGTCTATTAGTTAATTCGTCAGATGGACACAGTTTTGTTGGCCAACTCTCTACTTTTGATGACTTTGAACATTTGTTGTTCCCTCACTAAGTTTCTTAGTATCTACATTTAAGAGATCTTTTCTATAATGCATTACGTAGAGGTAGGAACACCCACAAATGTATAGGTGAAACTCCAAAAAACAGGTAAATAAGTTAGTGATTTTGAAAAATGGTATATTTTTATGTTTATAAATTTTTAAAATAAACAGTATGAAATTTTATTCTAATGCTTTTTTTTTTTTGGTTTTTGGATCACACCCAGCAGTGCTCAGGGGTTACTCCTAGCTCCATGCTCAGAAATTGCTCCTGGCAGGCACGGTGGACCATATGGGGCACCGGCATTCGAACCGACGACCTTTTTGCATGAAAGGCAAATGCCTTACTTCCATGCTATCTCCTGGGCTCCGACTAATGCATTTTCAATAGACAATTTAGTAAGAATGAGATGAAAATTAAGAAAATTTAAAGGAAATTTTCAATAGTCTTATGAATACATAACAGTGTTTTTATTCTAAAATAATGTATTGATTTTATGCTAGAAAACATTATAGCTAACACTTAATGTTCTGCACTAATAAGTGAAAGTTGTAAAAAAAATCTCAATAAATGCAAAACATCACCTAAATGCACATAAAAACTCTATAAATGAGATTTATTACTGAAAAAGTATAAGATTTTATATAAATAAACAGATTTTTCTTAATTTGGTAGAGGCAACCATAAGTGCCTTGAATTAGTGTCATACTAAATGACAAGCTGCTGAAAAGTTTAACTTTTCAGCCATAAAGTTTTTTTTCCATTCTCTTCCAGCTTTTTAGAGTTTCATTTGAGAAATAAATCAGTTGTGAATCTTATGGACTTTCTAATTCCCTTATTGGAACTTGTTGTTTTCAATATTCTGTCCTCAGCTTTTTTGATTCTGGTTATGTGTCATTGAGTTCTTCTCTTTAAACCTATTTTCATTATGGGTTCTTCTAAATCTATTTTTACCATGAACCTTCTTGCCTTTTAGATCTCAGTAACTGAAGTCAATAGCTCTAAAAAATTTTTATTTATAGTTTCTTTAATAAGTAATTTATGTCAAACTTGTTTTTTCATTGCTCAAGGATCTGGTCTTTGGAATTCCTCTCATAGTTCTCTGTTAGTTGTTCATTTCTTTACAGATTTTTCTCTACCTTATGTTGTGTTTTAGAGGTTTTCTATATCTTATGTTGGAGATAAACAATATTGTGCTCAGACGCTGTTACTCTATTGCTCAGATCTATTATGTTTTTATATCACCTACCATACTTTTAATTGTTGTCACTTCTGATTATACTTTTCTCATTTTTATTCTCAAAATTTCTTTGAATTAATTAAGCTTCTGCAGAATGAGGGTCCAGAGGATAGTATAGACTAGGGTAGAGTGCTTTCCTTGAATGCAGATCATCTAGGTTTGATTTTTGGCATCCTCTATATAGGTACCCTGAGGCTCACCAGGAGTTACTCCTTAGTGTAGAGTTAAGTGTAGTTCCTGAGTAGTACTCAATGTTGCTGAAAACAACAATCTTGGGAGGAAAGAAATAGCAAAGTCTATACCCTGCTAACACTATGCCAGCTGCACGCTGCCAAGGTTTAAAAAGATATTTTTATATCTTTATTTAAGCACCATTATTAAAAACATGTTTGTAGTTGGGTTTCAGTCATAAAAAGAATACCCCATTCACCAGTGCAAAATTCCCACCACCAATGCTCACAATGTCTATCCCCCCCCCACCCATGCCTGTATTCCACAGGCATTCTACTTTTCTCACTCATTAACATTGTCATGATAGTTATTAGTGTGGTTATTTCTCTAACTGCACTTACCACAAGAGTACTAAATACAACTGCCACATTGAAAATAACACAATGTCACCAACCAATCACCAAACTCTGCAGAGATACCAAAGTAATCAAAACTCCAGGTATGCTTGTATTTGGGCTGATAACTCTAGGATATTTTCTAATGAATGTAGGAACTCTCCCTGCCGAGTCATACTTTCAGAAGTTCTGGCTGTCAAAACTGTTCCATAAAAAACACTGTATCAGCCATAGAACTTAGAATTCCTGGGCTAATTGTTTTTTCAGTAACAATTTGTTTTTCAATGCTGTCATAGCAGTAAGAACACAACAATTTAGGCATTTTCAATATTCCACAAAGTAGTATTATAGTTTATTCTTATGCTTTAATATGTTGTTGCCAACTACTGATAATACAAGTATGCAATCAGATTTTGAAAAATTGTAAATCATATGAGCATAGAAAGGGATTATTTGTGTTGCATTTTACAGTCTATCAAATATGATTAGGGAGGTCGAAAGTAAATAATTCACCCTGCATTCAAATAGTTTTTAATTTTAGATAGGCCTAATAAACAATATTATAATTGTAATATTGTATGATAAACCTTAATTTTCTTAAATAATATAATCAACATTTTCTTGTTTGTAATAGAAAATGTTATACTCTGATAAAATTATTCTTTTTTTTTTTTCTTTTTTTTTTTTTTGGTTTTTGGGTCACACCCAGCAGTGCTCAGGGGTTACTCCTGGCTCCATGCTCAGAAATTGCTCCTGGCAGGCACGGGGGACCATATGGGGCACCGGGATTCGAACCGATGACCTTTTGCATGAAAGGCAAATGCCTTACCCCCATGCTATCTCCGGGGCCCCTGATAAAATTATTCTATGTCAAAGGGTACAGGTCACTTCAGTAGTGTGTAAAAATCATGGTAAATTGAAATTTTTTGTTACAATCTGTGTGAAAATTACTTAGACTTTTCTACATTACTGTCAGGCCTATGCATCAAGTTCTTAGTACAAATGTGATGGCTATTTGAACCAAAATTTGATGCAATTTTATAACTAAAAATCAAATATCGAATTTCACATTATAAGTTAGTTTATATATAAGCTAGATTTTATTTCAAGTATTTTTCAGATTCTCTGCTAAGTAATCTTTCATATTATAGCACAGTGAGAAATATATCTGGGAAAATGATGATGTTAGCATTATGGGATAACAGTCAATTATATTATGTTTGGTTGCATATTTGGCAAAGGGTTTGATGTGCAGATCTTGAACATCAGATTTTATATTGAATAGTGTCTGTGAAGGTATTCTGTTGCTGTGCTTTATTTATGGAATATGAGTTTAATTCTTTTCTATTTTTCAAGGAGCACATCGTGATTTTCATTTTTCATTTGTAATAATATTGTTTTTGTTCTTGGAGAAATTAAGGAGAATATATATTTTGAGATAAAGACTTAAAAATGTAAAACCTAATAACCATTAATAATTAATCAAATATTTTGCTATTAGTCTCTAATCTCCAATTGAATTGCCTTATAATTATCAGTTTATGCAGCTTTAAATATACAAAGAAATATAGACTAGGGTGACAAAACAAAAAAACAGAAGTAGAAGATCACTTCTCCATTAAAAATTTTCCTTATTTTCAAGAACTCATTGTTGCATGTTAAAATATTTGCAATAAAAACATAAAATTCAATATCCAGGTCCCCATTAGTGTCTGTCTCTGTCTGATTAGCTAGGTGAAATTTAATACACATAGCAATTATATTTCTAAATCCATTTAATCAGTAGATGAATGATATTTATAATTCCAATGGTCTCAGAGTCAAAAATACTATGATAAATTATAAAATATATCTGATTATTAGATTACCCTTTATTTAAATTTTTGGATATCTTTATTTAAACACCTTGATTACAAATATGATTGAGTTTGGGTTTCAGTCATGTAAAGAACTCTCCCCCTTTCACCAGTGCAACATTCCCATCATCAATGTCCCAAGTCTCCCTCCTCCTCATCCCACCCCCACCTGTACTCTAGACAGGCTTTCTACTTCCCTAATTCATTTACATTTTTATGATAGTTCTCAGTTTAGTTATTTCTCTAACTGCACTCATCACTCTTTGTGGTGGCTTTATGTAGTGAGCTGGAACTTCCAGTTCTCTTCTCTTTTGTCTCTTATAATTATTGCAAGAATGTCTTTTTTTTTTCTTAAAACCCATAGATGAGTGAGTCTATTCTTCATCTATCTCTCTTCCTCTAACTTATTTCACTCAGCATAATAGATTCCATGTACAACCATGTATAAGAAAATTTCATGACTTCATCTCTCCGATGGCTGCATAATATTTCATTGTGTATATGTACCACAGTGTCTTTAATCAATCATTTGTTGAGGGGCATCTTGGTTGTTTTCAGTGTCTGTAATTAGCACTGCAATAAATATAGATGTGAGGAAAGAATTTTTGTATTGTATTTTTGTGATCTTAGGGTATATCCTTACAAATGGTATAGCTGGAACTTATGGTAGCTCATTTTCAGTTTTTGGAGGAATCTCCACATTGATTTCCAAAAAGGTTGAACTAGATAGCATTCTCATCAGCAGTGAATAAGAGTTCCTTTCTCTCCACATTCCTGTCAGTACTGTTTGTTCTCATTCTTTGTGATGTGTGCCAATCTCTATGGTGTGAGATGGTATGTCATAGTTATTTTGATTTGCATCTCCCTGATGATTAGTGACTGGGAGCATTTTTTCATGTGCCTTTGGTCATTTGTATTTCTCCTTTATCAAAGTGTCTGTTAATTTCTTCTCCCCATTTTTCGATGGGATTAAAATTTTTGTTGCTGTAAAGTTCCATCAGTGCCTTGTATATTTTGGATATTAGCCCCTTATCTGATGGGTATTTATTTCAGTTTTTAAAATTATGTTTTAAATATATCAGTTACAATGCTGGTTTGACAAATTTTTACATTTTGTTGTTTAAATATTTGTAATATATACATAAAACTTACTGTGGATATTCAAGGAAAATTCAATTTTGATATCATTTACAGACTAATAGAAAAATAGATGTTCTTAAAAAGGATTTATTTTAATTATTGGGTCCTTGTTTATGTTTAATTCATACTTAATTACCTGTGATTTTAGCCTATTTTTATGCATGTACAATGGAGAAGAATTTATTTAGGCATATATGTATATATACTCCATATTTTGCACACATATAAGTAATGTAATGCATATACAACATGTACATATATATAATACATTAAAATACAATTAAATACTATATACTATATAATATGAATATAAATATATTATACTATATATTACATATATTCCATAAAGTATATAACATATAGCATTTTCTTTATTAGTTATAAAAAACTTCATTTATTAAGTTCTCTAGAGAGTTCTGAGATTTTCTCAAGACTATTTACTGTGGAATAAGAATAATGTTAATTATATTTATATTTATTTTTCCTACATTTGTTCTGGCTTATTCTGGTAATATTTGCCATTAATTTTTAAACAGTATTTTTTGAAAGTTGATTTTGGTATTTACCTGTTTCTGATGTAAAATTTGGTACCGTGTATATTAACTATGCATATGTGGGATATAAGTATACCTCTTTTCAATCTTATTGTCATCTCATTTATCCCAGTTTAGATTTGACACATTATTTGTGAAACAATTTCTTTGAATTTTATTAGTTTTCATTGAAGACATGATATTTTAATCATATATTCTGGAGACTGCAAGTGAAGACAAGTGAATGACAATAATAATGTATTCACAATTATTGATACGATTTTATCTCAGACCCAATTGTTTCTATAATATACTGATCAATTAGAAATTTATCTGGAGATTCATTTCATATGATTCATGCTTTTTAAGAGAAGTATACAATTGCTTCCCAATCATAGAGATACAGGTAAATCCAAAAATGGACAAAGGCTTATATTTTACTGGAATATGTCTAAAATATTCATTACATATTACTTTAAAAAGAGTAATTTTAATCCAAAATAAGTGAAAACATTTAGGTTAAGGAAATTTTATTCACAGTTGTCATAATAATTGCTTAAGGGCTGCTTTAACGCAAAATAAGTTGACTATTTTCTATCTATATTTTAAAAGACATGGGTAATTTTATCCATTTTTAAAAAATATTTGTAGAGTTAACTAAATTGACACAACTATAATTAATTATTATCTAATAGTCTCAAATTTATTTCAGCCTGGGTGTATTGTGTAATTAGAAAGAAGGTAAAATAAGTAGAGACTAAATAATAAGTATCTACCACACTTTTAATTCCATAGAGAATTTCTACATATTATAAGTTTAAATATACTTAAAATGTGAAGATTACTTACAGTAGAAAAGATGCATGAAGAAAGATTCATTGTTTTTCTTTTTTCAATTTTAATTGAGGCCAGGACTTTACACAAGTAAGAATGTGTACCCCAACACTGAACTACATAATCGTTCCCTTAGTTTGGCTCTACAATGCATGATCCTGATAAATTTATTAAAGTTTATCATATAAATCTTGCAGTATAGTTGAAGAAACTCTGGCAGGCTGGGAAACTATATGGGATTCTGGGAATCAAACTGGGTCCCTTCTGGTAGGCAGCATGTAAGGCAAATGCCCTACCACTGTGCTATCTCTCCGGCCCCTATTTTTAATAACAAATTTAATGTTGCATATACAAATTTGCTTTCAGTGATTAACACCTGAAACTAATGTTTTGTAATACACTATTGCTTCAGTGAAAAAACTAAAAGTACAGTTTTATGTGTAATCATGAAAGAGAATGGTTTAACGGACCGCGGTTCGATCTCCCGGTTCCCCATATGGTTCCCCGTGCCTGCCAGGAGCGACATCTGAGCGAATAGCCAGGAGTAACCCCTGAGCGTCACTGGGTGTGGCCCAAAAACCAAAAAAAAAAAAAAATAGTGCGATTAAGGGGCTGGAGCAGTGGCGTGGAGTGGTAGGACATTTGCTTAAGACAGACCAAGGTTCAAACCCATGGCATCCCATATGTACCCCATACCAGAAGTAATTTCTGAGTGCATACCCAAGAGTAACCTCTGAGCATCACTGACTTTGGCCCGAAAAAGCAAAATAAATAAATAAATAAATAAAATAAATTTAAAATAAAAGTGAATTAAGTAATAAATCAAGATTATTAGAGTTTTTCTCTTTTTATAGGGGATGTCTAAGTGCCTCCCCAACTCAACTTTAAATCCTGAGGATTAACTTTAGTATTTCTCAATAATTGGTTTAAGCTTTGTGGTGTTAAAACCATCAGTATTATATATTAAATCATTGGCAGGGAATTATGGTTTTGAAGATCTAATGGTGTGTCATGTTTATGAAGCATGCTACCACCTCTCTGAGTAATCTTCCTTGTCCAAGTTGACATGGTAAGTATTTTATAAATCATTTCAGAAAGTATTTATGTAAGTGTGGTAGGTGAGAGTATTAAGATCTTTTCTTAAAAATGTTGGGGTGTATGTTTGGGATTGAACCCAGAGATGTATGCATGTAATGCAATATATATATACATATGTGAGACTAATATATGTGATATGTGCATATATTTAACTTTTTATTGCTCTTTCAACTCTTACTGTAATATAAAAATTTTCAAGGTAAAATGTTAGAATAATCCTCTCCCTATGTCATCAAATATTCAGAAATAGGGAAACGCAAAAAATAACTAAATTTTAGTTGACTACTGAAATCCAAATAACATCACTAAATTAAAAGTTCACAAGTTAAAAGAACGCAACTGAATTGTGACCAGAAATACTGAGTAGTTTATATATAATTTTAAGATTGTTTTTGTTAAAATAATGCTTAAACAAGAATGAAATAATAATTGTATTCTAAATAATTGAAAACCACAAAGATCCTAATTTGACTGACCAGAAATACTGAGTAGTTTATATATAATTTTAAGATTGTTTTTGTTAAAATAATGCTTAAACAAGAATGAAATAATAATTGTATTCTAAATAATTGAAAACCACAAAGATCCTAATTTGACTATGTTTGCTGATGACCTTTAATCCCCATAGAAATAAGAGAACAGAAATGTATGCCTTTAACAACTTTGTTCTTTCATTACTTACCAGGCTTTATTGTGGGACTCATTTTTGATCGCTCATCTCAGGGAAGTGTGTTATATTGTTTACAAATTATTATATAGATTTTCACCATGAGTGTAAGCACTTTTTCTTTTATGAGCTTCTCTTTTTAAAATTCTGACAAACATTTTAGTTATCAATAATTACACCTCAGATCAATATCATTTGCTATATTTCCAGTGCACAAAGCTAGCTAAAATTTTAATGGATAATTTTTGTAGACATTACATATTGACATCTGTTGGAATATTTTTTTGAATTAATATCTTTACTTAAGCACCATGGCTACAAAAATGTTTGTAGTTGTGTTTCAGTTATAAAAAAAAAATGTCCCCACACTTCACCAGTGCAATCATCCCACCACCAATGCCACCTCGTCTCCCTCCTTCCCCACACCCTACCTGTCTTTAAGACAGGAGTTCTATTTTTCTTACTCACTACCATTGTCCTGATAATTGTTACTATAGTTATTTCTGTAATTGCACTCACCGCCCTTTGTGTTAAGTTTCAGATCATGGGTTGGTCCTTCCAGTCCTCATATTTATTGTTTTGGGGGTATTATCACCATACTATCTTTAATTTTTCTTAAATCCCACAGTTGAGTGAGACCATTCTGTATCTATCTATCTATCTATCTATCTATCTATCTATCTATCTATCTATCTATCTATCTATCTATCTATCTATCTCCCTCTGACTCATTTTACTCAGCATAATAGTTTCCATGTCCATTTATGTATAGGAAAATTTCATGACTTCATTTTTCCTGACAGCTGAATAGTGTTTCATTTGGGTATATGTACCTCAGTTTCTTTAGCCACTTATCTGTTATCGGGCATCTTGGTTGTTTCCAGATTCTGGCTATTGTTAATAGAGCTGCAATGAACATAGGTATACAGAGGGCATTTTTATATTGTGTTTTTTGGGTTCCTAGGGTATATCCTTACTAGTGGTTTAGCTGGATTCTATAAGAGCTTAATTTTCAGTTTTTTTAGGAATCTCCATATTGGTGTAAGTTTGTTTTCACGTAGGTAAACTATGGTTGAGAATGATAAGACTTTGTGTGATCATGATATTATCTAAACTGTCTATTGTTGATTAAATGTTTGGTAAATTAATAAAATAAAAATGTATATTAGGTAGAGGAATCATATATATTCTCATTCAAACATATGACTCCTGCAGTGGAAGGTGGATACTGTGTTCTTCTGAGACTATATAATAAAGGGTCCCAGTCAAGGCAAGCTTCTCCAGTCTGCTGCCCACTGATTTTTTAATTAATTCTTTACATATGAAATATATAATACTTGCAATAATTTACTGTCATATATCTTCTATGCTTTTTTCTACTTAAATTTTATTTGGGAGGCAATGATTTGTTTGGATAAGTTTTTGGTCTTCCAGATGCAGTAGGTTAATAGGTTTTGTCATGAAACTTGGTTTTAGCACGTGAAATGTGAGTAGAACTATGGGGTAATACTTCTCATAAAACCAATAGTCTTAACATATAGTGAGTATACTTGTATTTTTAAACAAAATAGAAGACATTTAGGCTTTCTCTGGAACCACCATACTATCCCTGAACTACTTTTTTTCCTGGACATTTTGGCTTGTGGTAAAAATGAATCCACTACTTATTTAGAAAACACAGTATTTATCTTTTGCTCCTAGGAAGTAGAGATTGTCATTTTTAATAAACCATTAAACAGTACAAGTATTGCGAATCTATTGTGCATAGAGATATGATGATCTATGTGTCACAGACATTTAAAGATAACATGATATCATTTGCTTCTGCATAGTATATATTCA
>PVKC010015682.1:0-21242 GCA_004027635.1 Crocidura indochinensis
GAACTGTCCTAATAATGAGAATATATGAGGGAAATGGAGAGCCTGTCCAGAGTACAGGCATGGGGAGGGTGGGAGGTGGGAGATTTGGGACAATGGTGATGGAAACGTTGCACTGGTGATGGGTGGTGTTCTTTACATGACTGAAACCCAAACACATTTATGTATGTAATCAAGGTGTTAAAATAAAATAAAATAAAAATAGAAAAAAAAAGAAAATAATGAAAGGCATACATATGTGAAGATTATACTATAATTGTCATCTCTTATTAAAGAATATATGAAAAACTTAATGAGTTTTTATACATTTAATTTTATATATTAATGATACAAATAAAATGTATTTCTATCTTAACTATAAAATTAATTTACAAAAGCCAATCACTGTTTTATAATTCAAGAATATTTGTTAATAATATCTTAATATATTTTACAATTGGTTGCCATTTGTTCAGATTGAAAAAATAATGGAATAAAGAATTCAATGGCAACCAATTGTAAAATATATTAAAATATTATTAACAAATATGTATGATTATTTAAGGACAATACATAATTTTTGAAACATATCTAGTTAAATATTAACCTATGTTAAAATGAGTAATAATTTCAGTGATTATCAGATCTTTTTCTGTATCTCTTGTATCTCTAAGCAATCTTTACCATATCCTAGTTATGTCTTTTCTCCTAAATAGAAAGAATAGACAGCATCATCTGAGGTGATAGAAACTACCAGAAATTTTATTTGTAGGGAAATCTCACTCAAGAAAAATTTAATGCAGACACAATTTAATATATTCAATAATTGTCATCTCTTACTGACGAACATGGAAGGAAATTTACAATCAATCGTCTCAAATTGACTAATACCAATGATCAGGATCAGAAATAGATCAATTTCAGCAACTTTCTTTTTTTTTTTTTTTTTTGGTTTTTTGGGTCACACCCAGCAGTGCTCAGGGGTTACTCCTGGCTCCATGCTCAGAAATTGTTCCTGCAGGCACTGGGGACCATATGGGCACCGAGATTAGAACCAATGACCTTTTGCATGAAAGATAAACGCCTTACCTCCATGCTATCTCCCGGGCCCCAATTTCAGCAACTTTCTACCATGTATAAAGATAGGTACCTAATTTGCTTTTCTGAAAATGTAAAATTCAAGGGAAATGCTACACAAGAAAATGAAGTGGTTTAGTCCTTTACTTATAAATTAAAAATATGCACCTCTTGAGGTTTGCTGAGTTCATCTTTAATTGTTTTCCAAAGATTTAACTATGATTTAATGATATAATCTTGATTTTATTATGGTAATAGGATGCATTTAAAAAGTATGAGGCTGCACATGATAATTACTGGTTATTTTGCATCTAAATTCCTAGAAAAAAAATGCTTAATCATATGCTAATTTGATCATAATTAAGCACTTTTAAGGAACAGTTGCAATAATCTGGTCTTGTATTTACATTTGAGTTTTAGATTTTAAAAAAATCAGTAGATAGGTTTCCCACAGGAAACCTAACATTTGCAAGCCAATCACTTCTTTAATCTTGAGTGAAAATTTGGTTTGCTCCAGATTTCTGTCACAGTGACTACTATTCTATACTATAAATGTTGACTAATTTTTTTCTAATCTGCAATATTATTTTTCTAGATTCATGTTCATTAGAAGAAAGAGAACATTTTTAGCATCCCTTAAATGAATTATGATAATAAATTCTAGCTGATGAGTTGTGTTTAATTTTCATCATTTAAAAAATTATTGCAGTTCGTGTAACATGGTTCTTTGTAATGGTTTTAAAAGTTAGGGGCTGGAGCAAAAGCACAGTAGGAAGGAACTTTGCCTTGCAATAGGTCCATCAGGGGCATCCCAAGACTGCCAGATATGATTTCTGAGTGCAGAGCCAGGAATAACCTTGAGCACCGTCAGCCAGGTGTGACCCAAACACAAACCAAAAAAATTAGGTATTTAATGTTACAAAGTTACTAAACTACACTCTACCAATACCAAAGTGCCCTAACCCATTCTCAACTCTACTCTACTTTCTAAATCACTTCTAGTCTGATCTTCACTCGCCCCTATCTTCCACCCTCTGCTTAGTAACCAGTTTTGTACTTTCATTTAATTTTTCTGGATGATATTTTGAACTTAATTATTCCTTCATTCTCACTGCTTATGAAAAGGTTTTTCTTATTTGTCTGTTTGGTTGGTTTGGTTTGGCTTTGGGGCCACACCTGACAGTACTCAGGGATTACTCTTGCCTCTGCACTCAGAAATTATTCCTTGAAGGCTCCTAATATTGAATATTGGGAATTGAACCCAGGTTGATCCTACCAGACTCAATAATATAGTCTAACTCATTGCATTTTAATCTGGAATTTAAAAAGAGTTTTTTACATACTGAACAAAGGAAAATTTAATAGACTACTTCTGCTTTGATTATTAATTACAATTCAGAGTAATTTATTTCCAACTAAATCAAAACTTAAGAAAGATATTTTTTCTTAGATACAAGAAATTACATTGAAACAAATTATTTTTTGTCACATCAAAAGAATTATTCTCTGGATTATTTTCCTTACTTAAGGGTATTATTCTCTAAATTGCTTATATGTATTAGATGCTATTGTTCAGCTATTATCACTGACTATCTCTAGTCTCATTTTGAGTGAGTATTTGTGTTTTATTTAAAAATCTTTAATTGATATATATCTTAAGAAAAACAACTGGAATAAATGAAACTCAAAATAAACACTAAACACAATTAATGAGTTAATAGCTTGTAAAGGTAAGAAACCCCCTAAATATGTGTTAGATTTACAGAGACAAGTAAGCAATCTCAGAAATATGAAAGACATAGTAAATGAAACGAAAGTGTTTCATTCATCAGAATGTACTACAAAGAAGAGGCAAAGATACATGAAAGTGGAATAAAATTATTGAAAGGTCATTTTACAATTAGTTTAAAAACTTAGTTGAACAGATTTTTTTATTTTACTCTTCATTAAAAAAAAAGAATAAAATCTTCAAATACAGAATAAGAAAGGAATCCTGAGGTTATACAAGCAATGGTCAAACTTCCAGAACTATCTTCAGTACCTACTCATCACTCCTTGGGAAATTCTCCCTAATCCACTCACATAGCTGATGTGTTTTCTTAGTTGACTTGTTCTTGATCACCATCAGTTCATTAGCAGTATGCCAGTTCTATTTACTTGCTCAAATATCTTCCCAGTAAATTCTATTAAAAACATATATAGCCAATTTTTCGATTGAATGCTGCTCTCACTTAACACATCAACTTGCTACAAACTTCAGACTTCCGGAAAGAAAATAAGTATCTGGTGAACTTAGAAATCCTTGAGCTGAAGGAAGTGTTATGGGATTAATAGACTGTTTATAATGAACTTAGTTGTCACCATCAGCAGAGCAATGAAATATTACAGCTCCAGATTCATGACTTCAGAACAAATAACAAAATAAATTAGCCCTTCAGAAAAAAATAACAGTGTATGCCTAGTGTTTCATCATTACATCATGCCATCAATTGAAATCGTGAAGGATATAAAAACAAATTTTCAGTAGTTTGATAGAAAAGATTAATATCTTATACTAGAATAATTTACCCTATAATAAAAACAAAAGCCCTTTTGATAATATCATCACTGAAAACAAAAAATATATTTCTTTATTTTTCTTTTTTATTTTTGGTTTTTGGGCCACAGCTGGCAGTGCTCAGGGGTTACTCCTGGCTATCTGCTCAGAAATAGCTCCTGGCAGACACTGGGGACCATATGGGATGCCTGGATTCGAACCAACCACCTTGGGTCCTGGGTTGGCTGCTTGCAAGGCAAACACCGCTGTGCTGTCTCTCTGACCCACAAAAAATTTATTTCTAAATAGGTCACTGTCTAAAGAGATGTAAACAATAAAAACTTTAAAATATCTATAATAAGTTTAAATTCAAGAAAAAATCTATACTTGGTTATTTTTTATATTTTAATCAGTACTTTCCATCACATATATAGGAAATAGTAACATTTGCAGAGCTCAGGTTTACCTAGTTTGCCTCTCTCATCTTCACTGTTCTTTATACTGCATCAAGTACCTTTGCCCTAGATTTCTAAAGTTTTAGCAGAATAATCAAAGTTGTGTAGGTGGAAAGATGTTTCAAGAAGCTAGAGTTGATGCTTTGCATATGGGAAGCTTGAACTTAATCTCCACCGCTGCATTACTCCTCAGTATAGGACGAAACTTCAAGCATAGAGCAGAGTTTGGCCCTGCTAGGTGTGACTCCAAACCAAAACATTTATTTTTATTTAAGTTGCATATATAAAGTGTTGAACTTTATATATTTAATAGTGACCATTACCACAGACAGGCTAACTAGTATATCTATCTTTATCTGTTAACGTTTTGGCAATGTCTTATGTCTGTATTCTGTTTAAAACTCTTCAATGATGGGATTAGAGAGATAGTATAGCAAGTAAGGTGTCTGCCTTATAAACAACTGACCTGTTCGATACCTGAAACAGCATACAGTCTCTCAATACTTCCAAGAGTCATACCTAAGCACAAATCCAGGAGCAAACCCTGACATACCCTTGGTATGTCTTCAGGAAACAAAAACAAGAACTTTTTAGTGACTCCCTAAAAAATAAAATCCAAAGCCCTTTGTATGATATAAATCCATTCATAGGGAAAGCTTTTAAATTTGTTATATAGTGTGCCCTTTCCTTCCCTTTCTTTTATGCCGTGTTCTCATAAAAAGTAGTTGACCAATTGGAAAATTAGCATGAATCATGACCTTTGGATGCCTACTCACCTTTCTTTTATCAAGTTCTTTCACCTAATTCTTTTGGACAGCCTCAACCCTATGTATTAGTACTATCCCTGCTTTTCTTCTTCCTATCATATTCTCTTGAATATCTACTCCATATAGTATGTCTTGTCATACACTCTGAAAATCAAACAAATCCTTAGAATGAGGTATTTTCCTGTCCCTTAAAGCCTTAGAAGCTATAAAACCTATAAAACAAATATCTAGGTCTAATACACCTATGCAGAGACTATCTGGCCCGATAGTCCTCTGCAATATCAGCCTATAATTAGCAAAGACTAACTGCATAAACAAATATACACAATATGTATATGTGTGCATGATATTGAAAAACTATTCCTTGTTGCAAAGGTAAATGTTGTGATAAATTGAGAATTTTATCTTGACTTTCAAGTAAAAAAAATTCTAAAGAGAATTAATTTGGGGAGGGAATTCATTCTGACTGTATGTCACTTTCTCTCTCTTTCAATCTCTCTCGCACGTATTCTCATGCTCTCTCTCACTTGCTGAACAATGTCCAAAAATAAACCAAAGCCAGATAAATTTCTTGCTGATTCATTTGCAGAAGACAGATAGTGCACATAAATAAATGTAGAAAGGTGATGCTAAATAGCAGAATGACAAAAAAGTGGTTGGAATCTCATGAGAGGGATAGACATTCTACTTGTACTCTATTTCTTTGTTTAACACTGTTCTTAATACTACTACCATCAAGTAACTTTCCACCCAGATTTCTAAAGTTTTAACTGAATATTAAAAGTTGTAGAGATGACTCAACAAGCTGCATGGAGCTCATGCTTTGCCTACTAGGAGGCCTGGGTTTAATCTCCAATGGCACATTGTCCTCAGACAACCCCCAAGCAACCCCAATGGAGCAATCCTAAACACAGAGCAGGGAGCAGCCCTTGAGCATTTCTGGATTTGGTTCAAAATTGAACAAGAAAATTTTTCTTTTTAATTTTGTATTCCGTATTGCCAGCATATAAATGACTGGGTGTATAAGACGATACCCTAATTTTGCAGTTAAAACATAGGTTTAGGCCTATATTCGCTGTATCAGACAGACCGTTCCTGTTCTGCACGAGATGCATGTGTTCCTGTGCTCATGTACCACAGTGAGCCAGTCACAACAAGCAAAGGTTCAAACGGTATACTGTAATAGACTTCCTCTCTGGCCCATTCGAGCAGGCTTTTTACAGCGTAGATTCGGGTCCAGAACATTGTCTAATTTGCACGCATAAAAAACTTGCTTGGATTGGCTGAGTTAGAGAGGCGGTCTGAACAGCCTTGCAGTGATTGGTGCAGGATCGAATTGGAAAATTCGTTTTGTGGCAGTATTCAGACAATTTTCATTTAGCGGCATATTGAAACATTTTTCGGAATATACTAGGCATATAAGATGACCCCGATTTTCGGTTGACTTTTTTGTTTGTTTGTTTCAAAAGTCGTCTTATACGCCCGCAAATACGGTATATAATGTCAAGAATTTGATATTTTGGTATTTGTCTATACCTAAAACTTGCCTATGATTTCTGAAGAATAAGCCTAGAATTTCCACTTATGTATTAATTTATAATGCACTTATTTTTAACATATTGATGTTGTTTGCCATTTGACTACCAAAATATTACCTAAAATATTGAAGTCCATTATTATAGATTCTAAATATGAAAACAGAATTATAAGAAAGGAGGTAGAGTTTAATTAAAAATCTTCTCTAATACTGCAATGTTAACAATTTTTTATTAAAAAATACAAATGATTTTTTCTTTCTTCGTGTAGTGGCAGGCAATACAGTAGTTTCATACATATTCAATAGATATGAGAAGGTATGGAGATAAGGTTACTCTTCTGCTCTGCTTGGAGGATGTAAACTGATATAACCATTTCGGAAAACACTGAAGAGCTCCCCCTATTATCTCAGGGTAGTATCATCTGAGTCAGCAATCTCACCTTTAGGTATCTAGTCAAAGACTATGAAAACGGGGCCTGAGAGATAGTAAATTAGGAATGGCTCTTGTGTTATATGTCATTGACTTGTGTTCAATGCTCTGTACCACATGTGATACCCTGATCCCTTTCAGGAATGATCACTGAGTGCAGCCAGGCGGAAGTCCTAAGTTGTGTGTAGTCTAAAAAGAAACAAAATTATTAAAATATAAATAAAGAAGTTAGATCTCAATAATTTTTATAACTTTAATTGACAATAGCAAAAATATAGAGCAACTGAAATGTTTCTTAATAATTATCTATTAGATGATTAAATAAAGATGATATGGTGGTTTGGTACATTTTACAACCAACTATTACCTCGAAATTGAAAAATAATCATAAAAAAGATGAAAAAATGCTATGTGCTATCACAACAAATAGAAGAATTAGTTCAAAGGGATTGTGGGAAGTGATATAAGTAGGAATGAAGAAGATGATAAAAGATACTTCAGTCTCATAGGTAAAGTAAAAGTATATGAAATTAATTAACAGGAAAAAGATATTTAAATATAAACTAGTGGGTACTGAGAATGGATTTAAAATAACCTGGTGATGGGAATGGTAGATTTAAGGTAGATAGGTAAGCTAGAGTGAAGATTCAAAATAAAACAAAGATTCTCCATGTTAATGAGGAAAGTTCCTTTAGTTGATTCAGCAAATTTTCATTAATGTGTTTTTCAAAGGAAGCTTTTTATCTGATTCCCTTGTAATCAGAAAAATTCATAAATGACATAAATGACTCTCCTTTTCTACACAGAAAAGCAAAATAAATATTTAAAAATTATCTGCGAAAAATCATCTCATAATCAATTGCCTAAAAGGTTAAAAGCATAATATTCAATTGTGACTCGAAATCTTTGCAATGGTGTGCTTATTGAAATTATTTTCCCATTAGATGAGCATATTTTTAAAAAAACAATTTAAGCCTTTTTTTTGAAAACATTTCTAAACTCTAAATATATAGAAACAGTAAAGAAATGTAAGTGTTTTGTATAGATCTCTACTCATTGTTAATATATTGCTCCATTTCTTTTTCTTTTCTTTTTTAAATACTTTTGCAGAATAGCCTTGAGCCAAAACTTTATCTGCAAGTAAAATCAAGACTTTGATTTGAAATCTTTCATTAGTTGCAATTTGAAAGCATCACTCATCCAGGCTGTGTAAAGGATTTCATTGTGGAGCAAAAATAGAGAGATTTATATAAATGGAGCAGTATCCTATAGGAAATAAATTTTAAAAATGTAAAGAGAGAAAGAAAAAATGTATATTCAAAAGAAGAGATATTTGCCTACTAGTGCAAAGATCATTCCCTTTGAAGCAGAGATCAGATAGTATTTCTCAATCATTGTAAGAAGCCTTCTTTGCAAACTCCTCATTCAGGATACTGATATGTGTAGTTATAAATTCAGGTTACCAAGCAATCAGACTAACATAAATTCTATTTTCCTGATGGTTCTCAGACTTCATTTTGGATATTCTTTTTATCAAGTTCAATTTTACCATTTATAAATCATGTCTGCCATCAATGTATTCTTTTAATGTATCCTTTATGTCAATCCATTTAAGTATAAATTGCATACAATGTGATCCTATATTTTTTCAATATTACAAAATATATGTCCTATAAATTCGAATATCCTCTCATATAATCATAATAATGTTTTTCACTTTGAGTCATGTACCAACCAAATTGCAACATTAGAAAGAACTGAAACCTACATAACATGTCTTTTCCTTTGGTAATGATAGGAACCAGGCTGATCAGGTAGGAAAAGATGAGGTCCTAAGGAAATATACCAGTATGGAGTATCAGGAAGGGTGAATCTAGGTGTTATCTAATGAACTAGAAGACTTAGGTTGTGCTGATGATTTCAATGACCAAAGCAATCTCCTAACCATCATTTCAGCTCAGTTTTAATGGTCCTTGTTTTGGAACACTCCAAAGTGCTTACCTACCCCCACATCTTTGTTCCAAGGATGTAAAGGGAAAAAAATTGTTGTCTTTTTTGGGAATCCTTCTCTAGAAAATCTAGTGCATAATCTGGGAGTTTTCCTTCATTCTCATTCCCTTCCTTTCCTTTCCATTAAATAAAAATCTTTACTGAATTCTGCCATTTGATCCCCATCATTTACTTTCAGTTTTGACTACTTGAGGACTAGAACCTGAAAGCTAGCACCTTCTAGAACATCAGATCTTGTTTAAAATCAAAGTCAATTAATTTCTAGTTTTCTTAAATCTCTTTCAATCTGGAATAATTCCTCAACCTTTTATTTTTCATCTTTTATGGCAGTTTTATTTTTGATGGCCATTTACATTTTTGAAGGCCTAATTCTTCCCCTCCCCCCACCCCTGGCATCATCTTATCAAATCTGACATTTTTTTTCAAAATAAAACTAATATTTAAAAAAAATCTAAGTTTCTCCAGTGTCTCCTCCAGATTGGATCAGTATTTTAGCATAAATCATGCAAATCATAAGTGTGGCCCTCTTGGTGACTCCTTTCTGGAGGTATCTTATCTCAGATTGTCAAAGGAAATTCTTCACTTATGCTTAGCTTGGGCTAGTGTTAGGTGGCCAGTAGTCAAAAGAAGATAGGACACAAATGAGAATGTAAAGATAGATGAATTTAAACTTAGCTCTGAGGGCCAGCATGTCAAAGAGCTTGGAATTCTGAGACCCTGCAAATCAGAAACACTTGGAGCCAGATACTTTGGTGGAACATCTTTAATGCCAAGCAGAACAGAGGACACAGTGAAGAGGACAGATATAGGTGAAAGCCTATCTAGAGTACAGGCAGTGGTGGGGTGGGGACGAGGGAGATTTGGGACATTGGTGATGGGAATGTTGCACAAGTGAAGGGGATGTTCTTTACATGATTGAATCCCAACCACAATCATGTTTGTAATCAAGGTGTTTAAATAAAGATATTAATTAAAAAAAAGGCTCAGATTGAGGTCCAGCAAGTTAAAGCAACATGGAGTCCAAGCCTGGGGTAGGTATACAATTTATACTTTTCAGCCTGTACATGCAAGGCACATATCCATATTCCTTCAAGGCATATATCCATATTCTTAACACTTATCTAAGCAAAGCAGATGTTAGATTAAGCCATGCATCTTGTTTATGAGCTTGTTTTTTGCTTGTTAATTTCTAGTGTCTACCCTCCCAAAGACACAGGAGGGATTTTCCCAATTTTATTCCAAGCACTAGGTGTATCTGGTCTCCATTTTGTTTTCCTAGGTTCAATCCCTAATTGAGTAATGGCCCGACTTTGCTTCACACTAGTAATAAAAGAGCAGCAGACTTGCCGGCAAAGGAAAACTCAATTTAATAACACCAAGAATGGAAGATTTACATGGCAATAAATTCTAAATGAGGTAAATTCTAAATGTTGTAAAATAAAATCCATGAGTAGTGAGATCATGCCGCACAGTATATCTCCAATCCCAGGCAGACAGGTCTGATGCAAATAGGGCAGCGAAGAAAACAAGCCTGTCAGGAAAGATTCAGTGTCAGTAGCTTTCCGTGGTCTCTCAGCCTGAACCAAAAGCCAGCACTGCCTCTTTCTTCATTAAACCAATATTTATCTAGCCAGGCAGGGCAGGGTGGAGTAAGATCCAGGTGGGCTTTTTTGACATATCAAGGTAAGAGACATATGGGAAAGAGAAAGTTAGGGGATAGCCTTAGTTTTGGTTTAATAGCTGGATGTCATCTTACAATGTCATACCTGAAATATTTATCTTGTATTAGGGACCTGGAATATTAGGCTCATGGGGAGAGTTTTCATACAGCTAAAAGGAGGATCCCTTCATCTTTATTCTGAGAGTGAACAAAAGAGGAGTTTCTCATAAAGAGAACAAGTTCTCTGATAATTGAAATTAGGAGAATACTGTCAATTCAAACTACATTATTTTTTATCCTAAATGAGGGAAGGGCAGTACCTGATCCTTGTTTAAGAAACGAACTAGGGACTGGGGTAAGAAAGAACTTTCCTCCAACCTCTGGGATCTCCATCTATAAAATTTGGTCACATTCTAGAGAGACTCACTGAGATTCTCCTAAGAAAAAGACACTGAATGAGCTGCCCAATTGAGTAACTATTGTGATTCTTAAGGTGGGGAACAGGGATATAAACAACCATCTGTATGCCTGGACTACCTTGATCACTCCCAGGAAATTCCTGGCACAGCTAGAACTGGTAAAGTTGGCTAGGCCAACACCTATGCAACAGATTCTTGTATCCCAGGAGCCCTAGGAGACTGCTGAGGCAATTGCTTTTGAGGCTCACTTGCACTGCAGAGTGTAAAAACAAAACTCCATCATCTGTGTTCTCTAGGACCTGTGTATTTAGGCTGAAATAAGGACTTGTTCTCTGCAGGAGAGGAAAGTTAGTCCTAACCTTGGCACAGGTGTTCCAGAAATGTCACCTTCCCTTTTAAATGCAGAGATGAGCTCATGGAAAAGTACTAAAGGACCTTCAGAGGGATTTGTTCATAAAATCAAGCTAATTGAATTTACTAGTTGGCATTCAGACAAGTTAGGCTCCTACCTTCACAGGATTGGACAGCAATGGATCACAATGTCAGCCGTGGAGACCCCCAAGCAATGCTAGGTATTGCCCTAGAGACTCCCCGAACGTTTCTGGGATTGTCTATTCCCACCCATTCTCCAGCCTTTGCATTGAACCACTGCTTGGTTGGCAGAAGAGGTTTCCCCATACCTTCTGAGCACTGCTTAGAGATCATCCCACCCCCAAAAAGACACAAAAACAATAATGCACAATTGCCAAATTTCTGAAATGAATATTCTAGGAAATGAGAGGTGAGGGCTTATATGTCAAAATAAATGTTTCTAAAGATCAGTCAAGTTCAGAGTATATCACGAAAATTTTGATCAAAATTTTCCAGAAACCAGTACTATTTTTCTTTGCCTCCTTCTGGCTTGTCTGTGACAAGTTTAGTTGCTACATAGTGGTTGATTTTTGATAAATATATGTAAATTTTATATGATTAGATTCATCGGGGATATTTTATTTGCAAAAACTTAAACTCTGTATGTATTCTCTGTTTCTTTTAGACAGCATCTTACAAAATCTGTATAAAAATAAAGAGCTTCTTAAAAACTCTACTTCCAGAGCTCTACCTCAATATTACTGAATCAAAATTTCAGGGCAGAGTAATATATCTCTATATTAATGCAATTTAAATTGTTACCAAGGGGAATAATGTAAAGATCTGTTTTCTTAACATCTCAGCATCATGGAGTCATATTTTTTTAAAAAACAGTTTCTATTTGTTTTTATCAGATGTAAGATGACATTTTAAAGCCCAAATTTAAGAACAAAATTTTATTGCCATTTTCAAGTACAAGGGTACCTGTGGTGTTATTGAGCACTGGTCTTCATCATACCCTATTCTGTTGTAGTCCTCTGGTTTTATGAGACACATAAGAGCAAATCCTGCTGAGAATTTAAATGCAGTTTCAGCTACTGCTGTGTTTGGAAATTTAGAGGAATTGAGCTATTAACATTTGCATCAATTACTATTAAAAGAAAAGTTTAGCTCAACCAGACCTTCTTTAGTAAGTCTGTGATTAAACCAAATAAAATCACAAAGTGTTTTTCTTTGAACACATTCTGGATGCTGTCCTTGAGGTAGTACACAATATATCATCCTATGAAAGATTATGGCATACACTCTTTCTTGAAAATTAGTTAAATTAATTAATTATCTACATAATTATTTTAACTGAGCTTAAAAAGAAAAAAGTCCTATCCATAAATTAATAGTAGTTATATAACTCTGAATTAGTGAGAAAAGCTTTCCATTTTATATTCCTATAAAAATAAAAGTTTTGACCCAAGACTTTGAGGATTGTAATAAAAATAATTTTAATGCCCATTTAGACCCCTATTCAAAATAACCTCCTAGGTATACTTTGTTGCGTACAGTGATGGAGGAAAAATATTATTCTATACTCTTTGAAGTTCTTCAGAGACTGATAATTAAATAGCATTGTGCATATTGACTAGATTAAAAAGTCACAATCATCTTATTAATAACATGTATATCATCAGTCCATTCCAGTCAACTACTTTATCAATATGGTTGGTATTGGGTCCATTCTGGGTCCATGAAGACCCCATCATGGAACTCCACAGGATGTTCTTATTAAAGAACTGTACTTATGGAAAAAACAGAAAAGCTAAGTGGCAGAACAGCTGCTCTTAAAAGTCATCTTTTATGGGGGGACACACCCACTGGCACTCAGGTGTTACTTCTGGCTCTGTGCTCAGAAATCACTCCAGGCAGGCACAAAGGAGACCATATGGGGTGCCAGGATTTAAACTACAACCCATCCTGGATTAGTTGCATGTAAGGCAAATGTCCTACCACTGTGTTATTTCTCCAGCTCCCTTAAATGTCATCTTTAAAGAGCTTAACTAATGCTTAACTAAGAATAATTTAGGAGGAAGGATGGAAAAATTAGTTAGAAATATTGCCTAGGAGACATAAATACAAGCGGTATGCAGATTTAAGTTCTGCCTCCTAAATCTAAGTACTCTAATCTAACTAAATCTTTCCTAGAAATCACCCTTATGAGAGATGTTTACAGAGGTCACACTTGTAGCTGTCATCATCATGGAGTTAGCTACTTGGCTATCCACAAGGGTAGATGACACTCGATAATGGGAGACAAGTCAATGTGGAAGCAATGTGAAAAGATAGAATTCAACTCTATTCAACTTCACAGCCAGTTACCTGGCAATGACAGACCTTAACTAGGCACTACTTACATCCACGAATCATGCTTTTGTGGTATAGACAACAATCCTAGGGAAAGCTGCAATTGAGAAGTGGGTGAGTTTTCCACTCTAGAAAATCCAGTAGAGCATAAAGATAGAAAATCATTAGTCCATTCCAGAAAACTACTTAATATGATGATTTGGTGTTCATTCTGGATCCATGAAGACCCCATCATGGAACTTCACAGAATGTTTTTATTAAAGAACAATCCTTGATGTATGCCCAAGCATAGCCTTGCTTAGCTTTAAATGAGCTCCACTCAGCCAGTCACTCAGACAGACTCCAACTCCCTCAAATTTCCAATACAATTATCATTTCTCCCTCTGGATGCTCTCAATGTCATGCATAAAGAAATAGAAGTGGTAAGAGTTAACCCAGCACAATGCTACTTCCAAGGTATTGTGGATGTTATTTGGACACTAAAATGTAGTATCTCACAGAAGAAATTTGTGTTGTACCTCTGCAGCATGACCTAGAAAAAAAGTAAGTGCTTTAAAAGGTTACACTACTATTTTTTTTTTAATTCTACTGGCAAGTTACTCTAGTAACTCAATGAAGTAAACGAGAAAAAAGCTGCCTCACTACTACCCAGATATTGATTGATTCCAATGTTTCAATATCTAAAGATTCAATACAAGCACAAAAATTGACTTAGAAGTTAGGAAAGAAAGAGATGTTTACATGAAAATATCTCACAAAAGCAATCTTCATTCAACCTTGAGGAATGTTCCCATGAAATTAATGTTATACCAACAAAATATTTAGAGATGGCATATTTTTGCCCCTAGAAGCATTATCTATGCCAATCACCTAATGAAACCTTCCCATAGACTATTAATATCCTTATTTTAGATGAAGACACAGAAACTCTGTGAGATTAACAAGTAAGTTAAGTAAGTAAGTAGCATACTGATGAAATGCTAGAATCAAGACTACAGATGTGTGTATTTGGGGGTATGAGAAGAGCAGGATGGTATTAAGAGTGCATTAATATAATACCTTAAATAGGGTGGGGTAAACTGGAAAAATTGGTGTATAGAAGTCAATACAATGGATGGCATTGGTGTCAATACATTGTATACCTTAAAATCAACTAAAATAATTGTAAAGCATCATCCATAATAAAAATATTTTAATGGTTTTTGAACTGGAAACTCAAGATAGTGAGTAAGGCTCTTGCCTTGCATTAGACTACTCAAGTTGTGATCAAGGTACTGTACTCAAGCCCTGCCAGGAATGATCCCTGAGCACAGAACTAGGAGTCAGCCCTAAGCATAATCGGGTGTGGCCCAAGCCCAACCTACCTCCCAAAATGGTGATTTCAATCATGGGTAATTCTATAAGGGACATGGCCAATGTCTGGAGAAGTTTTATTGCACAGTGGTGTTAATGAGTGTATGCCACTGGCATCAAATAGTTAAAGACCAGGGAAGCTGCTAAAATTCCTAAAATCAAAAATACAAAAGACTGAAGAGAGTGTAGAGTGAGTAAGGTGCTGTGCTTTCACATGAAATACCCAGGTTTGGGTCTGGTACTGAATATGGCCCGTAGAGAAAGACCAAGAGTAATCCCCAAGCACAGAGTTAGGTTTCCCTGAACACAGCCCAGAGTGGCCACCAGAGAGAGAGAAGCAAATACATGGATGTCTTTCATGAACCTGAAAGAGAGAAAGAATAGCTGCTAAGCAATGAATCATCCAGCAAAATGACAATAATGCTATCGTTAAGAAAACCTTTAAAATAAAGCATTACATTGGTTCCAATGGCAAACTACATCGTCTGACATCAGCAAAATTTCCTTGGGTCTGCTACTGAGTTAGAGAAGGCCTTTCTCTATTAAATTAAAACCAAGGAACTATAAAATTTTCTCTGTGACTAGTAGCAGAATCATTACACCCATTATATTTTTTCTTTTCAAGAGGAATCAATTGGTTTTATAAAGAGAATGAAACCTAACTACAATCATGTATTAATCAAGATCGTTAAAAAATAAAATATTAAAAATATTAAAGTATTAAAAAAACAAAATAAAAAGGAATGATATGTTAAAATAAAGAAAAAAACCAGAAAATTTTAGTTTAGTATTAGTGCTTTTCTTTTGCATATTTGATCCTTATCTGCTGTTGCTCATGGCTTACTCCCAGCTCTTGCTCAGGAATCATTTACAGAGGTGCTTGGAGGACCAAGGAAGATATTAGGCAATTAACCTGGGTTGACTGTTTACAAGACAAGCACCCTACCCACTGTACTGTCACTTCAGCCCCTAAGAAGAACTTTTTAAAGTAGGCACATTAACATGCAAAAATTCTGTTATGTAAGTCTCATCAATAAGCCAGAGAGTGGCATACCCAGCACCCAGCAGATTTCAAGAGCCAATGTATCTTGTATCTATTAGTGGGAAAGAAAATTTTTTCTGAGTTAGTGGGTTCTTGAACACTATATGAAAGAATACCAAAACTCAGATGCTTCAAAAGTTATGTGAGCACATATATTTTTATTTCTATTTTTATCTTTTTGGGTTGTGTGACCTATTTTTGTTTTCTTCTCTTTCCACCCTCAAATGTACCAGCAACATAATGTAGCACCATTTCTCCCTGCAAAGGCACACACAAAAAAAGGGGAAACCTTAAGTATAAAAACGAGCTCTTATCAACTAGTGATAAGAACTCATACTTGTTTACTATACAGAGGCATCTCCCACCTTGAAAATATGTCACGTCGACCCAACTTAGACCCCAGGTGATTAGACACCAACTGTGTCTAATCCTGGATCTCAGACATAGAAACGACACAGTTGTTCACAACAGCCACAGAAACTAATTCCATTCGGGACATCCTTAATACTGCTCAGACACCAACAAGTGCCAGCTCTAATATGATATCCTGACAACGAGGAAAATGGGAACAACTTGACCTAAGAGCAGGTTATCCTACCTCACCAGCTAACGATAAGACAAAATCAGAAGACTTGTCACCCTTTGATCTGTCCAAATGCCAAGATCGCAATTTACAGATGATTGGCTGATAGAACCACGACCAGACTATATGTATCCTGGGACCAATAAACAAAGGCCTAGTCAAGGGATTGAGCTATGACCTGCACAACAACCATGAACTCTAGTTCCAGAGGTCTGTCTGAGACAATTTGCAACGGAATGGGTCTTCTGGAAACGTAACGAAAGACTCTATCCCAGGCCCTGCTCTAGGATCAGCGCAAAGACCAAGACCACCAACCACAGAAGAAGGATTAAAATGACATTGAGGGAACAGAACTTCTAGAACCCCAAAGAAAAACTTCACCATAAGTTCCAATCCCTGACCTGTGCAAACACCAAGATCTCTAGATACAAAGGTCTGATTTTATCACCCAGGACGGAGCAGAAGTCTTTCATACACCATAAAAGCACCAAAATGGAAAGTAAATGAACCTGACAGGAGTCTATAGTTAATCCCATGACAATATACTTCAAGGGTGAAGAAAACCTGTATCTCTTAGGCCAAGGGAATTCCTTTGCGAATGACCCCAATATTTATTGTGCCTCTGCAAGAGGGAAGAAAAAAGGCAAAAAAAAAAGGCAAAAAAGGCACAAAAACAATTTTTTTAGTTATTTATCTAGTTTTTGTCGATTTCCTTGTTTTGGTGTGTTTATTGAAGTTGTTTTCTCCATTTATATTTTTTTTTCTTCTTTTCTTTTCTTCCTTTATGTGCTCTGCCATGTTTTTTTTTTTTTTTCTCAAGACCATAGCTTTTATGTGGTGCTTATCTTTATTGTTGGAGTGTTCACTGGTTCCACCCCTCTGGGCATAGATGTGTTAGCTGATGTTAGAGGGTGAAAGATAGAGAGAAGGAGAAAGAGAGAGAGGGTGGAAGATAGAGAGAGGGTGAAAGAGAGAGGGTTAAAGAGAGCGAGAAAAATTCCTTGATGATCCCTTCTTCCTACTGTTTGATGCTGTTATTATTCCTGTGTCCATTTTCTGACTTTGGCCCCCTTTTATCTGCTGTTATTTCCCACCAGTCAACTCTTTATCTACTCTTGATTGGATACCTTTTCTGGTAGATGCACTTAAAATGACCAATTAGATTAACTTTAGATTAGCTTTATTATCTGAAGCTCCATCCTTCAACTTTCAGTGTACCATATTAAGTAAACTAGGTTGTACCCACAAAAAGTAAAGGTCAGGACCTCTCACAATGGACCCTCTGAAGTTAGGGAGTGTTTGGTCTTTGATTTGGGGCAAGTACATGTATGTCTTTCATGAGCCTGTTTTCAATTTACCTTTTTGTAAAACAAATCCATTTTGTTGGTGAAATAACTCCTTTCTGTTTGAGGTAAGTTACAAAAACAGTTCGCTGATAGAAAATAAAGATTTCTAAAGCTGTTTTAATTTTTTGTTAATATTTTTAAAAAAATTTTTATAACATCTTCTGTCACTAAAATCTCATGCTTTGAATTGTCTGCACTTCCTGGAAATAGAAGCCTGTAGGGCAACATGCATGCATCTACACAAATATCTGAGTCTCTCTAGAATATTAAAAATCTTCTAGTCAGGTGTTTCATAAAATTTTCTTAATTAGAACTGTGAGCTTAAAACTGTTTTTACACTAAAAACCTAAGTAAATTCTACCAGATGTTTTATTTCATGAATATTTGTTTTCTTATAAGTTCAGTTGATTTCAGAACAAGACACATTGGAATGTTAATTCCTATAAGACTGCAATTTAGGTAACATGCCTTCAATGTTCAATTCATGAACAGCTAAGATCCATTTAATTGCAATTAAGATGATTTCTAAAACTTAGAATTAGATTTGGGTAAAAGCAAGCAATTCAAATGTGGCAAAAAAAATTCGTAGACATTATTAAAAATCAACATAATTTGTATTTCCTTGCTTGATTTTTTTGAACACATGAATTTAAATATATTTCCATTGGAAAAAGAATCAAAGAATCAATCAGAAATCAAGCTTAGTCTTTTTTTGACAGTGCTAATAAACTTTGGAGGAAATAAAATTTTCAAAAATATTTAACTTTTCTTTGTGAAATTTCTTTGTGAATTGTTGGACTGGATGAATACGACTCTGGTCATATTTCAAATACCTACTCACTAGGTGCTACATATATGTTTTTTTAAGTGTTTGAATGAATATGCTTTCATAAACTGGTATCTTTTAAGTATTTGAAACAGATGACAAAAATATGAAATTATTATGTTAACTAAATCCTTTTGTAAGAAGTTTAAATATTAAAACTTAAATAAAATGAATGTTTTTTTTAATTTTTTTATTTTTTATTATAAGAACATTGATGCAAAGAAAGAGGACAAGGTAAAGGTACAATGGAAGGACAATCACCCATAAGCAGAGTTCTCAGTAGAAATCCCCATGCTGACACCTAAATTTTGAACTTACAGTCAAAGAGCATTAAGAAAAATAAAACAGAACCCCTGTACAATTACTTTGTCCACAAGTCCCCAGATTGTAGTACATTATGACATTTCTTAGCAGTACACAAAGCAATCTAAATACATGAAATTTATGTGACTCCTTAAACATTGAAGGCATAGTACTATTTTACATTTTCATGCACAAGCATATTAGTTTAAGTTAACATCAAAAGTTTAAGTTGTTTTTTTAAGGTTTAGAGTTAAAGGAGCACAGTAAAAAATGGTGTTAGAGTGGCAATTATTGTTTGCATAGGCCCACCAAACTGTGGGGGACATGGAAAGGAAAAGCCTTGGCCTAAATACAAGGAGACCCTACCCCTGAAGTTTCCTGGCATAAGACCAACTCTAGGCTCCAGGCAAACTAGTTTGTTCAATCCAAGTCATTGTCTGTAGTGCCAATACAGTTTTATTTTTCACAGTCTCTATTGTTGGCATCAGGTTTCTGTATTAAAGATCCTGGAATCTGCAAATCCTACATTAAAGTCAGGCTGGTGTGGAGCATTCTCTAGTTTCACCTCACAATTAAAGGGCAATGCAGAAAGTCCTGTCCAGTAAGCAGGTCGTTGTTGTTGTTAAGTCTTCTCAGTGTTTTAATATAAGTTCTGTCACAGTGATTATCAGTTGCTATCATTATTTCCTATCACATTTGAAATGCTAACAGGAGAAAAAAAATCTAGATTTCTCTGTGTTCTTCGAGGCTACACATACCTAAACAGACCAATTGATAAGAGAAAATAAGCTAAAGGGAATTTCAAATGAGTATGTATGTACGTGTGGGAGTATATATCATAGAAAAAGGCCTGTTATTTATGAAGATTTCCGTCATCACCTTAAATGACCTTAGTTAGAACAAAGGATATTTGTGGAATGGGGGATCCTTATGGGAGGTGACCAGGGAAGTCCCAGTAAACAAAGTTATGACTATAACAGATAGTTTACCTTCTCCATTGAAATGAATTCTACACTCTACAGTAAGAGAGACATCCTTCTGGAGAAAAAAAAATCTTCTTTTATATACATAAATATCATTTTTAAAAAGTCAAGTTCCATCCAATTTGTAGACCCCTTTCTATGAAATAAAATGCATTCTAAAAAGGCTTATTTTGAAATGAGAGATTTTTACTCAACTCTAGGTGTCTGTGAAATATTTTTCTTTTCTTTTTTGTTTTTGGACCACACCCAGTGATGCTCAGGAGTTACTTCTGGCTATGTACTCAGAAATCGCTCCTGGTTCAGGGGGAACCATATGGGACCATATGGGGGAACATATGGGACAGGGATCGAACCCAGGTCTGTCCTGGGTCAACCGCGTGCAAGGCAAACTTCCTACCGCTGTGCTATCACCCCAGCCCTTGAAATATTTCTTAGATCTAAAACAGTTATGGATGAGCAATTCTTGTGCATTGTCATTTATAAATGCTCATTTGTTTATTTGCAATAAAGTCATTGTACAGCAAACAAAACTTAAAACTTTACCGAGTTAATTGAATTTCTTTTAGAATCGATGCCTCTGAGAAAGAGGGTAACTTTTCCAAAGGATCAGAGATTAGATCTTCATAAATGTGTGACCTCTAATTCCATGTAAACTCTGCCAATATATACTCACTGTTCCTAAAAAAATTAAAACTAGATACAGTCTTACTCAGCACCTAGAATGACAAATATGTTGTGCTGAGCTATCTATCAGCTATGCCTCCGCAGTTGCCCCAAAAGTCAAAATCTAATTGGAGCAGCTAGAAATATACATAATGATTACATAACATTTCTTACATGAAATCAATACTGGTTCAACTCCCAGCATCACGTGGTCATCTTAGCACCACTGACTATGGCCCCAAAAAATTCCTAACACTTCATTCAGGGCTTGGAAATCATTATATCTTTGGGCCCTTGCATTGAACCACTGGCCTAGTTGACTAAAGATTGTTTAAGGATCCCACTATTCCTGAGAACCAGCTGGGAGGCTTTCTATATTTAATAAATATTTTTTAAAGTCTACTTGGAAAATTAGCAATTATAACAACAACAAAAAACTAATGAATGTAATGTAATTTCCAGTTGGGAAAACCAGATCCAACTTTTAGGGGAATAATTTGAATCAGTTGTTCACATGGCAATAAAATTTCACATTAAAAAGTAAAATTTGGGGCCCGGGAGATAGCATGG